>PVJH01019484.1:0-42657 GCA_004026705.1 Nesogale talazaci
GAGGAAAAGCCCAAAGCTTTTATAGCCTGTTTTAGGCGTGGCTCTATGTGATTGGTGCAGGGGCTCGATTGCATCACCAGTTACTCTTGAGCATGCGCAGTGCTACTTGTTTATCACTTTCAGGCAGAGAATCAGGGTGCGGCCAAGCGCCATCTTGTAATGGCAGGTGCTGGTTATTAGAGACTTGGCTTCCACACATAGGTATAAAAAAGTTAGACAAAACACTTTCAATATTTGTTTATTCATTTCATAAAACCACCTATATTTTTGATGAAACGCTATATTTTTATTTTTTGTATTTGTTACTTCAGTAAATAAACATATAAAATAAATGGAGAAAATGTCAAACAACCAGAGAGTGACAGGGGGTCATATTTTCAAGTTTGTGTTTCATCCCAAATTCCCACCAGGTAGATGGGTGGATTATGCCAAAAGTGTTCAAATGACAAAAAAATTATTGTAGAAAAAATGCTACATGTTCACCAGAAGTGAAAGTGTTTATTTTAAAGATGAACATAATATGTTCAGAGAAGAAAAGTCATCTTTTCTGATAGATCAATAATAGTCAAACATGACTATTGTATAATTGGCCTATGCCTAAAGGAATGGGATCCTAGTTCTTCAGAGAAATGATGACTAAAGATCAATAATAAAAACCAATGATGCTCAGAGAAAAGTAAAGGGTATTGAAGTGAGGGTACAAATTGAGAAGCAACATCAAATATCAAATAAAATTTGGGGCACCCACTTGTGTGTTCCTAAATATTTTCCCTTTAATCACTATGTAGTATTCATTTTTGTTTCACATTAGATTATTCATCCTCAAGTATATTTTATCAGAAATTAATATTTCCCACCTTTCCTTTTTGCTTGCCATTGGCCTGTTAGATTTTTCATCATCCTATGATCTGGGATCCATTTTTTTCTGAATTTATGACATCTTTTCTAACATAAAGATTATTATTTTGCTCTAATCTCATCTGTTTCTCTACGTTCTTAATTTCATCTATTGACATCCAGTCTTATTATTGACACATGTGGGCTTGTTGTGTCATTTGATTTGTGTGTGTGTGTGTGTGTGTGTGTGTGTGTGTATGTTTTGGTGTCTTTATCACTATTCTAATTCTGTGCTGTTTTGAGTGCTCTTTTCAGTGATGGTTTCAGGGTGGTGGTGTGATCTTAAGTTTGTTTGCAGTTTTGTTTTGTTTTAGTCTCTTGGTTTTTGTTTGTTTGTTTGGGGGGGCATCACTTCCCTCTGGTGGTCATGGTAGCTACCCAGTGCTGCTCCTGAGAGCCACCGCTGGATTTGAACTGCCAAGCCCCTGGGCCGCAGGCCCGCACTCAACCTCTTACGCCACCGGGCTCAGCCCCTGTTTCAGTCTCTTATAATATTGATCTGATTAACATTTTTGCTGTGCTGGACTTCTTTTTAGAAATTGATTTATTTTTGTCCTTATCTGGATATATCTCTATTTCACAAATATGAGGGTCAATTTTGCTGGCTATAAGATTTTTGTTTGGCAGACTTTATTTTTGCAACACTTTATATATGCCAGTCTATTTTCTCCTTACCTGGCCAGTTTCTGGCGAGATGTTCTGCTTTATCTTCATCCGAATTCCTTTGAATATGACACTTCTCATTCCAGCTGCCCTGGCTGTGCCATCCTTTACCTTGGACTTTAAGACTGACTACTCTATATCATATTGCTTTTCTTTGTGGGGCTATGCTATTTGGGGTCCTCTGAGATTTTTTTGAATATTTTTCCATGTGATGGAGAAATTTTCTTTCATAATTTCACATATAATTTGGTCTGTAGTTTTTTGTTTCTTCTTGCTCTATAATTTACATATGAAATAGGCTGTTTCTCTTTATGATGTCTCTCAAAAATGTTCAGGGTTTCTTCAGATTCCTTAATTTATTATGTTTACAATTTCTTTTGTCAATTTTAATCAGAATGATAATCTTGAAACTTACTGCTTTTTTCCCCCTTTTCATCATGCTATTTCTCAAGTCTTTTTCTATGCTATTTTCTTTTTTCTGGAATCTCACTTATCTTCTCAGGTTTCTTTGGTTTGTGAATTTTAATTTTAAAATTTCTTTCACTATCCTCAAGAGTATTCACCCCATTTCCTAAAAAGACCTAACAGTCATTATTTGAATTCTGTTCCCTCTACTCCCTATTTCTCAGAGTACTCCATTGGATTTGGGCATTTTCAGTTGTCGTGTTTGCTCTCCTGGTCTTTAAAAATGCATGTCCTTGGATTCTTTCCCCCAGCATTGCCATCCATGTGCTCATGATGTGTGATGGAGTGGGAGCTGGTTCTCCATAGTGACCTGGAGGTCTCATGGAGTTGGAAAACATATTGTGGTGACATGAAGAAAATGTACAGAGGTAGGTAAATGGGAAAGGGAGGGAGGTAGGAGAAAAGAGAAAAAATAGACATAAACATAACAACAAGTGTAAGTAACTGTCTATATAGAAAAATCAATGGGGAGTGTTCTTTAAAAGAGGGTACTAGCTTAGATACATTTCACAATATCATATAGAGAAAGAAAAAGGAGGTGATAGGTTAATATTCATGTCAAAGAAGGAGAAACAGAAGAGACAAAAGAATCAAGGGTGGCTTAGCTGTTGGTGCTGCCTTTCTGTTGCTATGGTAGCAAGAATGTGGACAGGTCTTCGTTTTCAGGGAGAAAAGTACAGACAACAGAGTCCTTATTTTTAAATTATGCCTACATCTCCAGGCCAGCCTGTACCCTAGGCAGGAGGTACAGGTGGGTGAGGTGAGTCTGGACATGGTCTGTGTGTGGGGGAGGGTGGTGGTTCATATGGGAGAGAACTAAAACAAGGGGGGGGGGATGGTATAATAAAAATGAGCATCTTGATGAAAATAAAATAAAATACCATGTAAAATTGCCACATGGGTGGGCATTCCTGTTCCTATGATAGTGTTCTTTTTGATGGAGTATACCAGCACAGGTGATGAAACTTATTGCGGAGGTTGGGAGAGCACAACATCATACAAAAAGAGGAAGATGGCTGAGCCCCGGTGGCGTAGTGGTTGTGCACGGGACTGCAGCCCCCTGGGATGGAGGTTCAATTCCAGCTCCACAGGAGCAAAGGCTGGGCCTCCTACTCCCACCACCAGAGGGAAATGATGCCTAAAAAAAACAGAAAAGAAAAGAGGAAGGTGATGACAAAAGGAAAGTCCAGAGCCCGTTCTCTGCTTGTTATCTGCCGGCCAAATTCCCAAGAAAATCTATCATGCTCTGCCTTTTCACCTGCATTAAATATATGTGATATTACATTAAATAATGTATTTAATAAGACATTTAACTTTAGAAAAAATAGAAATGCATTCAAATGATAAATTTTATTATTTTATCCAAATAAATTTCTCTCCATTGTTAATGATTAGTGGAACATATATTTAGAATAAACAAGTAAATTATTTTATCATTATTTTTTCTAATTCATGAAAATGTACTAATCTGTCTGTGTGCTTTGGAAAAATAACTATCTTATGAAAGGTGAACATTATCTAGGTTTTCTTTCATAGGAAACTTTAATCACTCTGCATTTATATAGAATGTTTAAAATACACTTGATTTATTTTTTAAGAGTATAAGAAGATGTGCCAATTGGAAATCTTATAGAAGTGCACTTATTAAGAAAATAATTTATGTGACACAATAAACATCATTATTATTATTACGACCACAGGTATTGAAGTTTTAGACATAAAATTTCCAGAGACATCATACCATTTATCTAGAGTAGGAAACATGAATTTAATTTTAGGGTCCTATTTTTCTATTGATGCATGCACACTAGAAATGAGAGTGATTAAATTGTATTTCTGCACAGACTCGTGAAAATTAGAAGATCAAGCTTTTCAAAAGAAAGGTTAGAAACTATACTGATCTGTTCTGACATCAAGGTTTCCATTATTCTAAACCAACAGGGAGAGTTCTAAGTACTCATTTAGAGGTACTAAGATGGCCCTGCGAGGGAGAGAGGACAACTGAGGACACTAACTAGAAAATATAAGCCCCACCGTGCCACTTGTTTGTGGCTTTCCTTAGAAAATCTCTGAAGGAAATTTTCTGACAGTCATTCATGAATAATTGTAGTGGAAACAATAAATCTGGACATTATTAGAATTTTAGTAAAAGAAAAAATATCACTCCATAGGTTTCATCTCTGACTTCCAACCCCACATTCTCAAAAGCTTGTGATGTTTGCAGCTCGGGGCTTTGAAGCAGCAGGGCCTGGGTCTGAGATGCAGATAACTCAAACAAAAGAGAGCATATTACTTTTGACACTTGTTGAGCCCTCACAGAACCCTGCTGGTAACACAGCTGCAATTGTCTTTCCTATACCCATCCCCATAAAATCCAGTAGACCTAGAAAAATCATACCCCGTGTTTGTTTATTTCTATTACTTGGTGGGGGTACAGGGGGTGCTGGTGATTGGGAGTAATGTTATTGAACACTTGAATAAAATTTGACCCCCAACTAAACCTGGACTATTCCATTATTGGAGACAAATTAAAAAGAAATCAGAAGATCAGGAAAGCATATGACTATTGGCAACCAGGTATATATTGAACTAAAAAATGACACACTTCAAGATATTGGCTTCAAGAAGATATTTACTCTAAATGAGATGACAAGCTTAGATCTGTCTATGCTGAAGTGAAATTGTTTAAATATAGTGTTTTTCCTGTTCTCTGTAACTATTACCAATAATTGAGTAGTATTATGGAATGAAAAAGAAAGGTGTAAGGGACTTTAACTCTGAGATTCATCAGTTCTGACTTCCTTCTGACTATGAGAGACATCTGTGAGCAAGAACTGAAAATCTCTGAACCATCAAAAAAGAACTTTCACCAGCAAACATCATATATGAGAGATTATTGCCTGATGTGAGGAGGCAGGGAGAAGATTGAAAAGAGCTAAGAAGCCACACCAAGATAGTGCAGAGACTACAGTACTGAGATCCAAGATCATGAGACCTGGAGGCAGAGTTGTGGATAGGTCAAGGAACACCATGGCTGAGCTGCTGAGGACTGAAAAGTCATGGCTGAGAAGAAGTGCTTCCACAACCTAATAGTGGCTATCCTGGTGTTTTCTGATCCTCCTTTGCAGTAACTTGTTAGTTTCCCAAAAGGGCCTCTATCATGGTGAGTATAATCTGGGCATTTTTTTTGGTTATTTCAAAGTTTCTTAACTCAGCAGAAGTGCTGTGGTAAAATTGGTTGTGACTAAAGGGTAGAAGAAGGATAAAGGTTGGAGGCATGTCTGACATTTGTGTCGTGGTTCTAGGTCTTGGTCTGGGGGGTAGATGGAATCCCTTTCCTCCCTTGTGTAGCCTGTAGGAGTCAGGCGTGGCTTCCTCCTTTGCTAATTCCTCAAGCCCACCAAGAAGAGAACATCAATGTCAGCATGTGCATCCTAGGAATCAGCTCAAGCTCCTCTCTCTCTCTCTCTCTCTCTCTCTCTCTCTCTCTCTCTCTCTCTCTCGCGCGCGCTCTCGCTCTTGCTCTCTCCTTAGAGACACTAGGCACAACTGTGTCTAGAAAGTGTTCTAGCTGAGCCCTGGTGGCATAGGTGGTTGAGTGTGGGACTGCGGCCCACAGGCTTGGCGGTTCAAATTCAGTAGCTGCCCCCAGGAGCAAGGCTGGGTAGCTCCCATGATGACCAGAAGACAGTAATGCAAAGAAAAAAAAAAAAAAAGAAAGTGTTCCTCGGCCCAAATCTTATCAAACCAATTCGAGAATAGAGATCATTACACATCATAGTGCAGCTCTGTGTCCTGTACAGATAAAATGATGAGAAGCTCCTGGTCTTGTGAAACTTTCACAGTGTCATCACCATTGTTCAAACCATCATTTTCTGCCTATAACTAATTGGCCACAGAAATATCAACAAAACTCACTCGGGAGGCTCAAACAAGTAGTGATACCGAAAAAAGTCATCATGGTACAGCATTTTCAAGAATTCAAAGGGAAAGTTTTGTTAAAAGCAAACAGAATGTCTATGATATTGATATTAATATTGACCTCTTGTAAATGACTTGGAATTTCTTGTGAACAGGGAAAGCTATCTGGACAACTAGACCAATATACACTGAATTGGGTGTACCAACTGCCTTGGCATGCTTACTGAGCAATGAAAATAGTCATATCAAGCACAGTATGGGCATCCTAGATAGAACTCAGGAACATTTTCATTAGAAGGCAGAAAGACTGACTTTGAGTGGATTGGTTAAGATTGAGTAGAAAAACAAATGATTAATTATTTTTTTTAGGCATCACTGCCCTCTGGTGGTGGGAGTAGGAGGCTCAGCCTTGGCTCCTGTGAGCTGGAATTGAACCTCCATTCCAGTGGGCCGCAGTCCTGCACAACCACTACGCCACAGGGGCTCAGCCCCAAATGATTAAATCTTATAGGAACTGGGACTCACTTAGGCTCACAATGAAAAACAGACTTAATACTTTAACAACAAAAATTGAAACCAGAGATAATATCACAGGTAACAACCTTTTTTATTTGTTTGTTTCCACATGGATACTTGGTAAAAGAAATAAGAAAGATAGGAAAAATGTTTATTCAATGTGTAAAGATTATGTTTGGATATACAGAACTTTATCCTTTTGGAATGAAAAAAAAAGACATTCATTAAACAAGCTAATCATTAGATTTCAGACTCCTTGAAGTGAGTTATGAAAAGAAATCTTGAAATCAGAATATGTTGAGCTATAAGAATTTTAAAGATCACAATGCTCTTATTTTATTTTTCCTTAAATTCTTATAAATGAATTAATTTATTTAAAAGTAATGCTATATCACTAGTAAAAGTCAATTTTTAAATGTACAAGGAGCAATGCATTGAGACATTTGCTTATCTTCTGTGATCTCTTTATTTAATAAATGTCTCATGACTACTTACTTTGAAATTACTTTAAATACTTCTTCTGTTGATGGCTTTGAAAAAAAATTTTTTTAATTTAGCTTTCCTTTGTACTTTCCACCTTTCTTTGATGGTGTTGCTTGTTTGTTCCTCTGTCAGTCCATTGTGTTTTCATTATTCTTTACCAACATCAAAAATTTATATGCACCATTTCTTCTTTGTTCTTCATTATTCATTATTCAGCACTGACATATATATGAGGCAAATGAAAATTCAAAAACATTAAATGCTTTCAAGAGGGTTGTGCAGCAAATTTGACCAATGCAATATGTTACTCTATTTCATGACTGTTGTTTTCATGAATTTTGATAGTGGATCTAATTAAAATCAGATCATTGATAACTTCAATATTTTCTCCACTTGAAATGTTGTAGCCCATACTGGAGACTATGGTTTTATGTATGCATCAATAAGTGCATCATTAAATATTTTGCCCATAGAAAACTTTAGGCTTGATTTTTTTAATTTTTATTTTTTATTCATTTTTGGGGGGCATCACTGCCCTCTGGTGGGAGTGGGAAGCCCAGCCTTGCTCCTGGAGAGCTGCTGCTAGATTTGAACCGCCAAGCCAGTGGGCTGCTGTCCCACACTAACCACTACACCACTAGGGGCTCAACCCCTAGGTTTGATGTTTTAATGGTAATTCTTTCAGCTTAGGTTATACTGACTGTGTTCTTCCTTTTTGATTTTCCAAATTCAAGTGATTGCACTTTTCATTATAATAATTTACTTTGTCTTAAGCTGCTTTTACAAGTTTTCTATTCAGCTTTTTATCTTCAAAATTTCTTTCATTTGCTTTAGCTACCCTATGTTTTTTATGAACTTTTAGGGTATTCTGAAAGCCATTTTGCTATCTTCTTTCTGTCTTGTGTTTTTAATAAGCTTTGTGTTTTCCATGTCTGAGTTATTAATTTCATCCTAAAACTCTCCTAACTTTTGGTCATTAGTGCTCAATGCATCAGATCTTTCTTGTGATGAGTTTAAGCAGTTCATTTACTGGGAGGTGCCAGAAATTAAGGCCAGAGTCAGAGAGGATATGGAACAAGAGATGTTATTGTTGATGTCAGAGGGATCTTGACTCAAAACAAAGAATATGTTTGCTTGTGTTGTCTGCATAAAGGTATTTGACTGTATGAAGCATAAAATCTATGGATAGTTTTAAAAGCACTCTATTGTGCTCATGTGGGACCTTTACTTAGATCAAGAGGCAACTGTGTGAACAGAACAAAGAACTGCTGCATGGTTTAAATCAAGAGGGATGTGTGTCAAGGCTGAATCTCTTTCATTAAATTTTCAATCTGTTTGTTTAGCAAATAATCAAAGAACCTCCTTTATATGAAGAAAAATGTGACATCAGTATTGGAGGAAAGTTTTTTAGCTACCTGTGATATTCAGATGACAAATCCTTACTTGCTAAAAATGAGGAGGACCTGCAACACTTGCAGAAGAATTTTAAAAATTGCTGCCTTCTATATGGATTATAAATCAACATAAAGCAAACCAGAATCTTCACAAATTGACTAGTAGGTAACAACATGGCAAATAGAGAAGGTTTCATCTTACCTGCCTCTGCAGCTCTCCTGGATACTTCAGCCGAGAGAAAATGAAACACTCCTTTGGGTAACTTTGGTGTACAAAATTTCTTTTCTTAAAAAGCCAGACTGTTAATTTGGAAACCCAGGTGTTCCTTACCCAAGGTATCTCATTCACCTCATGTGTATGTGAAGGTTGCTCACTGAATAAGGAAGCCCTAAGAGGAACCAATGCAGTTGGCAAAGAATATAGAAGCAATGATGAATTGCCAAAGGAGCTAATAGATATGTCCAAGGAAAAGTACCAACAAAACCCACCCCTTAAAAGTAATGAGGGTGAGACTTTTGCCCACACACTTTGGACTTGTTACCAGGAGAGATCAGCCCCTGAAAACTTAGATCACGTTTGTTACAGTTGAGGGAGAGTGTAAGAGAGGGAAACCCTGCAGAATGGGGATTGGCACAGTGACTGCCAGAAGGGCTCAAACATAGAAACTACTGTGGCTGAAGCAGGACGGTGTGTGTGTGTGTGTGTGTGTGTGTGTGTGTGTGTGTGTGTGTGTGTGTTTCTGTTGTTCACAAGGTTGCTGACAAGATTTTTAGTGGGACACCATTGACCGGGATGCGGGGGATGTTCTTGATTAAAAATGTGGTCTATATGGAGCAAGAAAAATGTTCCATAGAACGCAAAATAATATTGCAGTATATTTAATTTTAAAACGCCATGGCATGCAGGACAAATTTCTAAAAAGCGGGACACCAGGTCGCCCAGAAAGAGTTAATTGTCACCTACCAACAACAGCATACACAAGGGAGTTGCTTGGTTTTCTTTGATTTGTGTCTTGATTACTGTGGTCGCCTGATCTTGTTTTGACTGTTAGTCTTGAGATTCCCCATCATCTCTTCTTAGAGGTCTAGTCAATGCCATTCCTTTGTATTTTGCCTGATGTGACCAGTTGCCATTCCAAAGTTGGTTAAAAACGTGTGCAATGTAGTTCAAATTATAGCAAGTTATCACCAGCTCTTTTTCTATCACCAAGGCCATATTTTCCAGCTATTGAAATACCCCCTTGTTTCCAACTTTCACATTCCAATCATTAGTAATGATCAATGTATCTTGTGTGGGTATTTGATAAATTTAGAAAGATGAAGCTGGTAAAAAGCTTCTATTTCATCATCACCACTTAAGTACTTAATGAGTAACCTTCTACGATAGTTATACTAACTTGTATTTTTTGAATAAGTACAGATTCTATCATTTCACATACAGCAACACCTAGCTGCAAGCTAGATCTCGAAATGTTCTTTTTGATAATAAATATTATTTGGTTTTTCTTGTATTTGTCATTCTCAGAATAACAAACTATAAGAGTGATCAATCCAAAATAATCAATGATAGTCAAATTCAGGTCATTAATGACATCTTTATGCATTACATTTAATTTTGACAACTTATAATTCTAGGCTTATATTTACACATTCTGATAATTACTGGATTTTGTAGCTGTTTTTTTCTTCTCCCTCTCATTTGAATAGTGCCTCATAGTTGGTCAAGATCGTAATAAATTTGTTCTGCTCATACCATTAAACTTGACTCAATTTTGAAGATGCAACTGTTGCCAAGGTACAGTTTTAGAGAGGGGAACCTGAAGGATTCAACTTGTAGCAGCATAGCAGAAAATGTTCTGCTGACAATCATAAAGGTTTCCATAGTCAATCCCTCAGAACATATACATATTTTCTACCTTTTTATAAGATTTTTATCTCAATCTGAAAACTCCAGCAGAAAACTCCACCACAGGTGTCTTTGCGAGTCTCATAAAATACTGGCAGCATAGTGCTTAGCATCACAATGCGGAAACTCCAAAGTACAACAAATTGTGTGGTTTTCTGAACATAGCAAAAGAGATTTTTGTAGATAAGCTTAATTAAGAATCTAGAGATAAAAATATTTCCCTGAACTATCTAGGTAAGACCAGTGTAATCACAAATGTTATTAAAAGACATAAAATATTTAATAGTTAAAGAAATAACAGTGATAACATATGCAGACATTAATAAGTAGGTAGAGATTCAAGGATCACAACACTATCGGCTTTAAATTTAAGTTGAAGAAAGATTCCATGAGGGAAGTAGTTTGAAAGTTAGAAAAGGCACATCACTGTCAACAGCTTGTTTTCAGCCCTCCCAAAATCATTTCAGGTTTTGGATAATTAGAACTGTATGATAATGTTTGCCGTGTTTCAAAAAATTGGTTTATGGTGAACTCTTACAGCATTGGTGGATATTAATTTACTACTCTCAGAAAACATGTTTAATATTTGACTTCAATTTATTTTACACATCATACGAAGTATACGAGATCTTGTACACTAATAGATTTAGTTGTGAGCTTCGTGATATTTAGAGAATTTAAGGTAATTTCCACTGTAGTGTAAACTGGCAATGAACAATGTCTTTGAGCATGACCTTGATTTTTAGAGAAACAGTTTGTAAAATATTAGGTAGGAAATAGTCCGAAATGAATCCAACTACAATGATTATTTAGGATTAATTTTAAGAGACAAGATCCATAACTCATTTTTATCTCTTGGAGTAAATTTCCTCTAAAAAAGAAGGGAAAATATAAATAAAAACCATTACTACTGTATGAAAATGTCTCTCTATTTTATATATGGACACTAAGTCCTCTTTTACTCTTTTAAAGATGATGGCTAGAAATGGTTTTCTCATTCATTTCTCCCTCTTGTTCCCTTGTAGAAACAGAAAAAGAGAAGGCAGCACTGCATTGCTTACTCAGTATGCTCTGAAGATAAGCAATTATCTGGTCAAGAGGGAGTGATATTCTAAGTTTATGTACATGGACTATAAACAAATAAGGAATAGGAAGATGAATTTTTTGATTATCAAGAAAAATATCCTCTTTGACCAGATACACTATATTTTTCAAAATTGTATGATAGTACAAGGTGTATTTCACTTCAAGATCAAGACCATGAAGAGCTATAGCACATTCATAAAAAAAATTATGCCACACTTGAGTGGAGGTTCCCAAACTCTGGGTCATAAACCTTTTGGGGGGTTGAAGGACCCTTTACTGGGGTCACCCTATTCATAACAGTAGCAAAATTACAGTAGCAGCAACATAATTTTATGGTTGGGCTATCATCACAACTCGAGGATCTGTACTAAATGGTCATGGCATTAGGTAGGTTGAGAGCCACTTCAAAAAAAGATTGTCTTAAGAGTATTAAAGTTTTTGCCATTTATCTGCCTGAGGCTGTTCAAATGTACAAGACAATTTAGAGCAATGTTTTCTAATATGGGCACTGATATTTTGGACCAGAATATTCTTGGTGGACACTACCTTGTTAATTGTAGTATGCTATCACTGGTCTCTACCCACTAATGGCAGTAGTAATTTCTCTCTACTTCTAGTTGGAGCAACAGCAAAATATATATTGATTCATTGCCAAATATCTGCTTGTGGGCAAATCACTTTGATTGACAAACATCAGCATACAATTACTGAAAATGCTTACAAATATAGTTCATTTCAAGACTACAGAGAAAGTCATGTAATATTGGACTTAAATAAGAATAGATGCATGTATAATTTATTGACTATTACTCTTAGCTAAATTATTACAGTTAGGTAGAAGTTACATTTAATATATAGGCAGAACAATTTCACTTCTGAATAACAAACACATTGTTGCTTCTAGAATTTTAAATTTATATTCCATTATATATAATTAATTTCAAACTCATTAATGTCATCTTTTTTTCTGGAAAACAATTCCTGGACTACTCAATTGACATTTAAAATTATTTGACTAAAAATTAATCAGATATTCTGAACTTTAAGTAGTTGCTTTTAAATCCATGATTGATAAACACAAAGTTTAGAGTGAAAATATGCATTAAGTTGTAATGATTTTCTTGCTTTGCATAATTTAACCAACCAAAATGAGCCAGCTAGCAATTTGACAAGCCTTTTAATATGATATCAAATCTGCTTGCTTGCTCTTTCAAATCTCCTTTGCCATATCTGCAACAATAACCCTCATCTTTCTGCAAGCATGCCCATGCCAGTAAATTAATAAAAGCATGATTAGAAAGTTTTCCCATGATTATAAGTCAAATAGATAATAGATCAGGAATTAAGATAAATGGATAAAGATTCAGAAATGACAGGAGTTCAATACCTATAATCTTAATGGACTGCTCAAATTTGGGTTGTCAGAGACAATCGTAGGGATAATATTTATCAGACAACAGAGTTAAACAAGTGTGTATTATAAAATGCACTTTTACTGTATCCTTCATAAAATTCATGCGGAACCTTAATAAAAAGAAACCACTGTGGAAGATACTTAGTAGGACAATAGATAAGCATTTGCTTGCTAACCTGAAGTTCAGAGGTTCATGTACAGTATTTCTTACATTTGAGTCCATTGTTGCTGCCATATTAATTCTTTAAAAAAATTTTTTTTTGGGGGGTGGCGCATCTCTACCTCTGGTGATCATGGAAGCTATCCAGTGCTGCTCCTGAGAGCCGGTGCTGGATTTGAATCGCCAAGCCTGCAGACTGCAGTCCTGCACTCAGCCACTTACGCCACTGGGGCTCAGTCCTGCCATATTGTCAATTCATCTCACTGAGATTCTTCTTTCTCATGGTTCCTGTACATTATTAAGTGTGATATCCTTAAATGGTATTACTACCTGTCTAAAGAACACTAGACTGAATCTTGCCATTTTTAATTGAATGCACAGGGTACCTAAAAAACTTTTGGCTTTATTTTTCAAGGCTATGTATTTAAACTTTCTTACAAAACAAATGGACTCCCTTCAATGTACTCACTACTACACGTAATACATTTGTCAAATTTGTGTTTTCATTCTTGGAAACATTATTTTCAAACTCATCTGTTTGAATGGCTGACAGCATCTCCCTCATTGTTTTCTTCACTTCTTCTATGTGTCCCATCTTTACCCTTTCCTGTCCTTCATTTGTAGAAATAAAAAGAAGTTGCATGAAGTGAGGTCAGGTGAGGAAGGTGCATGGGACAAAAAGGCATACAGCTTTTTGCCAAAAACTGGCACACTGAGATGATGCATTATTGTGGTGGCAAGACCAGTCCCCTATCTTCCATATATGTCCTTTTTTGTAATGCACAGGTATGAAATCTTTTCCTAATCTCTAAATAGAACGTTTGATTAACAGTGCAATCTGGTGAATGAACTCCAAATGTACTATCCTCCTCACATCAAAAAAGAAATTAGGGTCATCTTGATCTTTGATTTCATTTGAATTTCTTTTGGGGCATAGATTTAGGATGGCATGTTTCACTGGTTTGATAGATATCATAAGAATAGCAGCCTATCTAATCACTAACCATGACCTGGAGCGGGGTGGGGTGGGGGGGTCTAGTTGCTTTTGAGCTGTTCTTTTAAAGCATGGTATGTTTCCTGCTTTCATTCTTTTTCCTGGTAAGTCAGAACTTGACAAATTTTGCAGCACTCCTTCTCATACCCAATCCTTCCATTGGAAATTAGCTAAACTGAGCTACAAAATAGTCCAGATAACTTCAATGGTCTGTCGTTGATCTGTGAACACAAATGCTTGCATTTAATTTATACTTTCTTCTCTTCTGGAAGTTAATGGATGTCCTGAATGAGTTTGTCATTAATCAACTTTTCACCTTTTTTGCAATGAGAAAATCATCCATACACGTGAGTTTGGTTCCCCCCCCCCCACTACCCACCCAAAACACTATCTTTGTAAGCAATGTTCAATATCTCAACTGTTTCTGCCACATTTTTCCTACCTGGAAACAAAATTTCATAGTCTCACACTGTTATCTTAAGTCAGATGTCACAAAAAATAAGGCTCAAGTGACAGTGTTTTTGTGAAAAGCTCACTGTGACCATGGAGAGTCTTCCCAGACAACGGCCCTATGGGCTCCAACTCAGAGCCGGTCACTGGCTGCTTGCCTAGTGGGGAAGAAGGCGTGCTATGAAAGCTCCACAAGACCGTTTTTCAGTACTTCTTCCAACATAGACTTGTGTGACTTTTTTAGCAGTTCATCCAATACTTAACATTATTCATCAGCACAATGCTTTACAGGATATATTTTCCCCAGTGTTCCTTATTCATTGTGCAGCTATCACATGCACATGGGATGATCAAAAGTACTGAGGCGAGGCACATCTTAACCTTCTAAGTGAAATATTTGCTTTTTAAAAAGATCGTATGTTAAACTCTATTCATTCTACAAGGGAATTTCCAAAACTTTGGGGGGAATTTCATTATCTTTTAATTATATTTTCAGCATTTTTTCCCTACTTACTGTTCCTGTATGTGTGTGTTCTGCACATTCCACATTGCAATTATTCATGAACTCCTCTCTGTCTCTCTCTCTGTCTCTCTCTCTCTCTCTCTCTCTCACACACACACACACACACACACACACACACTCTGCCACACTTGTCAGCAAATGAATACTTGAAAGCTTTGCTCCATTTATATCATTATTGTAGTGGCTGTATTTTTCCATAATGCTAGAAAAACACCACCAGTATTTTAAACATCAGCATAGTTTCTCATGCTGGACGGGAATTCCCTGTGTTAACAAAGCTTCCAGACAACAATGGAGCAGCAAGAATGAATAAGAAGCTCACTTCTGAGAGATTAGCCATTGTAAACTATGGAAATTAGAAGAACATTGAAGGATAGCATGCAAGAAGATGAGCTTCTCCACTTGGAAGACCCTCAGTTACAACTAAAGAAGTGCTGGCTTCTTAAAGTGGAATCAAATTAAATACATGTTTAGAGCAGTGGTTTGGAATCTTCATTTGTTGATAGGGCACAACTCAAAGAGAGATGAAAATGTTTCATATATACTTAAGTAGATTATGGGATGAATGAAATATGAATCTAGGACAACTGAAAATTGTCAGACTGGCATGAATAATGATCAAAATTCTAGGAATTCATTGGCTGCAATATATTGGTATTGCCAATTTTCAATGGACACTCACCTGGTTTATTGTGCCAGGGATGGAAAGTTTAGGAGGATGATTTTACATTAATAATCAAAATTTGAAGCTTTATACAGCTTGGTGGCTGCTAAGACATATGCCTACATGAAACACCAGTTAATATAACTGTTATTCAGAATTACACACCTAATACCATAGCCACAGATAAAGAAGTTAAGGAATCATAGCATCTTCATCAATCTGCAATTGATTAAACATGAAATTACTATGTGTTAACAATTACTGGTGATTAGAATACAGAATTTTGGAACAAATATGAAGGGTAAGTATTTGGAAAATATGATGTGGGTGATAAAATGAGAGTGGTTATTATCTGAATGATTTTGAAAGTATAAGACTTCATCATTATAAATAATGTTGTGTTTTCATTAACATGATTGACAAATATTCATGGATACCTCAGAAGACTGAATGCATAGGAATCAAATTGTCTACATATATTAAGAATATGGAGAAACTCAACAATTTAAAACTAGAACACAGTAATACTATACAATAAACAATCAATTTATCATACACAAGTTCTGATTGAAGCTGATGAAAATTAAAGTGAGTAAAATGCATAAAATGCCAAAATAAGGCTCTGAGAATACTCTACTGAATTTAGAGACTATGCCAAGAACAAATTTAACACGATGAACTAATGATAAATGACAAACAGAGTTGTGGGATGACTTCAAGAATATCATACTTGAAGAAAGGAAAAGGTAATTTTTAAGAAAAAAAAACATGAAAAAAGAAAAAAACAAAATCAAATTGC
Organism: Nesogale talazaci; assembly: GCA_004026705.1. Classification (NCBI taxonomy): domain Eukaryota; kingdom Metazoa; phylum Chordata; class Mammalia; order Afrosoricida; family Tenrecidae; genus Nesogale; species Nesogale talazaci. The sequence continues at coordinate 16,336 of PVJH01019484.1, forward strand.
GAAAAGACTATGAAATTTGTTCTTGAATATAAAATACCATATATACTCATCCATAAGTCGAATCAGCACATTTTAAGGCAGTTTTGTGTTAGTCCAGGTAGACTAGAGGAACAAATTTCATAGACACGCATATAGATATAAGAAAGAAGCTTATATACAAGAGGAACAGGGCATTGAGCCCAGTCCAGTTCAAAGTCATAAGTCTGATATTAACCCATATAGAATCCTGGTTCTGGCAGGGGTCTCCACATGGCTCCTCGCTTCCAGGGCTCAGGGTCCATCAACAGCAGAAGGAATTCATCACTGGCAGAGGTCTCCATGTGGTCACCCCAGTTTCAGAGGTCTGACTCCATCTGGGCAAAGCCGTGTGGTTTCTCCACTGGCTCCTCCAGCTTCTCTGACGCTGCCATATTGTCTTGTCCGTGATTCATCATCTCTCTCTCTAACTCCCAACAACTGGGGAAGATAGTTTCTTATCTTCACGAAGGAAATATCGCGAGATTTCCCAGACATCTCAGGAGAAAGCCATGTCCACATAGAGGCCTCATTAGCTACTCAATGGCTATCTCCAGATTAACAGGCCAATCTCCACCCCTACACTTCAATCATAAAATTAACATAAGCAAATGACTGCCACAAGTTTCTTTGCTAAAATTAGAGCCTCAGATGGTATTCGGGTTGACTTATACTCGAGTATATATGGCAGCTAAGCAAATGAAAAAAAAATGATAAAGTAACAGAATAAAATCAAATGTTCCACAGGACAGTTTAAGAATAAATATCACAATGGAACTCTCAGAGTGCAGGAGAAGACAAAGTGAGAACCCACTTGGCAAATCAAGTTATTGTTCTTCTGTGCCAGTGACTTGGTTCTGACTCATGTGGACCTTGAGTACAACAGAATGAAATACTGCCCAGTCCCGTACCATCCTCACAATTGCTCTTTGTTTGAGCTCATTTTTGCAGTCACTGTGTTAATCCACCTCTTCAAGACTTCTCTTTTTCACTGCCCTTGCAGTTTACCAAGCATGATGTTCTTTTCTAGATATTGGTCTCTCCTGATAACATGTCCCAGATGTGCAAGATGTTATCTTCCCATCTAAGAAACTGTACTTTTTCCAAGACATCTGTTTGGCAATCTTCTTTGTCAGAACTGTAATTCACATCCTCGATTCTTCTTTCCTATTCAATGTTCAAATTTCTAATGAGGTGATTGAAAATACCATGACTTGTGTGAGGTGTGCCTTATTTCTCAAAATGGCACTCATCCTCTTCAATAATTTACAGAGATAAAGTGGAGTATATTTACTCATTACAAGATTTCCTTTTATTTCTTCACTTATGTTTCCAGGTACATTGATTGCGAATGCAGGAATGTTGAAATCTTTGATGACCTAAGTATTATCCTTAGTGGTTATGAATATAGTGAAAGATATAATTCTAACATACACCTTCTCCAATTTAATCCAGGAAGTGCCATTTAGTGTTTGAAGAACTTTCCCTTGATCCAAGTACTGGTTCTGAATGAGCACTGTAAATTATTCTGAAATTCTCATGCTATCCATTCTTATTTATGATCTATAGTAAACATTTTGTTTTGTTTCTGTTTAGCAAGTGAATATCTTTTATTTTGGCACATTTTAAAAAAAATTCATACAGAGTTCTTCCATAATGTGCATTTTTCCTGCAATGAAGATGACATAGGATTCAAAAGAGGGCATGTATGCACCCAAATGTTAGTATCCAATAACTACAGGAAAAAGCATGCCAATATTGCTCTGCTTTTATAAAATATTGAAGTGAAGACTCAAGATTCAAATTAAATATTTCAGGTCTATGATTGGCAAATGGTGACTAGCACATACACAGACACTAAAAAAATGCATTTCCTAGTCTTAACCTAGACAGCACCAGAAATATATTTGTGTTTTATTGATTATGCAAAGAAATTCAACTCTGTGGAAAATAACTAAATATAAATATGCAAGGAATGCGGTTCCAGGTTGCTTAATTACACTTATGTAGGCCCTATATATAAATCAAGAGTTGACATTTTTAAGGATGATGAGGATGCTGTAGGGTATAAAATCAGGAAAGGTTTATGTCAGGGTTGTATACTTCCACTCTAATTATTCTGACTGAATGATGAATTAATATTCTTACTATATGAAGGAACAAACATCATAAAGTTTGTGAAAAGATCTTTAACTACTTGCAATATACAGATAATACAACCTCACTTGCCCAAAGTGAAGAGGCATGCATAGTACAAATTGATGAAGATTACAGAATACAGCCTTCAGTGAGGATTACCACTCAACATACCAAAAAAATAGGCATCACAATTGAGCCAATATGCAACATTGGGATAAGTGGGTTAAACAATGAAAATGTCAAAGATTTCACCTAATTTGCATCCACAATCTGCACTCATACAAGCAACCATCAAGGAACCAAACTATGTATTGTACTGGGTGCAAGTGCCATGAAAAGCATCTTTAATATTCTAAGGAGCAAAGATCCCACTTTGCAGTCTAAGGTGCAGCTGACTCAACGCATGGAATTTTCAGTCACCTCCTATAAATGGGACCGTGACCAAAAGGTAATGAAGAGTGAAGAAGAATTGATGGCTTTCAATTTTGGTCAAATACCTAGAAAAAGAATTTGGAATATCAGAGTGGAATTGATGCATTAAAATTAGGGTACTTCTGAAGAATAGTAAAAGTGCTTTGAAACTCCAGAAGAAGCACATCTCTCTTCAAGGAAGCACAGTCACCATGCTCCTTAGAAGCAAATTCAGTGAGACTTGATTGCACTTCTTTGGACATGATGTCTTGAGAGATCAATCCCTGAAAAAATTGAACAATGCCTTGTGACGCAGAGGGTCAGTGGAAATGAGGATGTTCTTTGATTCAAAGGACAGCCTGTGCAGCAGTAATGGACTCGTGCATAGTAGCAATCATGAGGACTGTTCAAGTGCTTCCTCCTGTTGTACATAAGGTCTTATTGTACAAAACAACCTAATTTAGAAATATATTGCCCATATGATTGGCAAATGAGTTAGTTTTAATATTCAAAGTGGTACCACCCCCCCAAAAAAAACTGGAAAAAAGCTCTTCTGGGCAGAGCTTTCATAGCACACATGTTTCCTGCTGGGTCAGCATCAAGAAATTTGCTCTGAGTTAGTGCACCTGTGGCTTCATCGGAGAAGTGATTTTTTTTTTTTTTGTAAAAGCAGTGTCACTCAAACCTCATTTTTTGTGACGACTAACTTAAGAAAACAGCATTTGGCTGTGAAATTTTTTTCTTGCTCAGGAAAAAATGATGTGGAAACTGCTGGAATGTGGAACACAGTTTACAAGAACAGCACTATAGGAAACACTCAAATGTGCAGTGGTTTTCTTATTTCAAACAACATGAAATGGTCATTCCCAAATGGACACAAATGGTGTCTGATAGTTCATTTGAGTTCTTCCATCAGATCTTTTTATTTAGAAGTTCTGAAAAGATAGTGTAACGGTGTGTGATTTTATAAGTGACTGATTTGTGGCAAATGGGAGACTGGTTTCCCCGTAGGACAATACATGCGCTCAGGAAGCCATCTCTGTGTGGCATAAAACTGCATGCTTTTCTTGTCCATGCACCTGACTCACTTGACTTTGCTCCGTGGGACATCTTTTTGTTTCCACAAATGAGGGATATGAAAGGATAGTAACTTCACGAAATAGAAGAGGTGAAGAAAATGAGGGAGGTGCTGTCAGTTATACAATCATAGGAGATTGAAAAATGTTTCTAAGGATAAAATCATACATTTGACAGATATATTAGGTGTAATGGAGAGTACTATGGAGGTGATGAGTTTGTTTTATAAAAGAATACACTCTGGTTTCTTTGGGGGGTATCCCTTCATATGTCTCTGAAGTTCCACTTTCATCTTATGTTTTTAACTGTTTTAAAAATAGCATTTTGCTTAATAATTCTTTTGGAAATAAAACAAAATAAAACAAGTCTAATGTCAATTCACTCTCATAGTGGCCCTACAAGAAAACTAGAACCAAGGTTACTAGGCCATAATCTTGTGGAATCAACCGCCTCATCTTTTTCCTATGAAACATCTGGTAGGTTCTCCACCAATCAAAGGTACTCTGAAAAGGGGAGCAGAAGATGAATATCAATTTTAACCTCAAGACATTTTGCATCATAGAGCACTGTGACTTTTCCAGTAAATCTTCTGTTATATCACCACAGAGATTGTGTTAGGTCCTCACATTGAGTAAGGACTAGAAAATGTAGGAAATTTAACAGGAAACAAATGAATATGGTTATGTTGAGTGTGGGCTATAGAGAGATGAAGACTATCATATTCAAATTCTCCATATATATCAGTGCCCCTCAACAGACTTGTGAAAGTGACTATCCACTTCTTTTTATCTGATGTCTTTTATCAACCATGGAAGATTATGCTATCAATTCAAGACAGACTTTGAACGCCTGGAAATCAACAGTTCTGTGACCAGTCTTTATTTATGAGGGGGTTCATAGATAAAAACCCACCCCCAGCAATATTTTTGAGACAAAAATTTTGCAACACTATCAAGAGTTTTCCTGAGGATGTTATAGACTTCCAGAGGGAGGCTGACTGAATAAAACATTTTAAAATATTGATTTCCTTCCTTTGTTTTTCTTTTACAAATGACCAGTCCTTTCCTGTCATAATTTCCTGGACATCGTGGTAAAATGATTTTCCTGGAATTTTTATCTCAGTGTCATCTTCCAGATAACCTGCAGTACAATACCTTGTAGCAACTCAGACACCTTCCAAGTAATGAAATTGGTGATTTCTAATTGGTAAAGAATATTAAAACACCTTGAAATTCTGGAGAATAAATCTCTCTGGAAGGAAATAAGCTAGAATGTTCCTTTGAAGCAAAGATGGTGTGATTCATGTCACTAATCTGGACATGACATCAGGAAGAACTTCTAAATCATAAAGCTCTTTAAACTTCTGAAGCATAGAAAATGCTTTAGTCTATAAGTTGATGTTTCATATTAAAAGGCAAAGTTAAATAAAGTGAATCATTTTTGTACAATTATAAATAATTTTCATTGTATTACTAACTTAAAAAGTAAAAAGGAAAATCTCTGATGGTAGAATAAACTGGTAGCTTAATATTTTTCTAGGTCTTCTGCACACGGCTCTTCCCGGTCTCAGGGCCGCGGGCCTACAGAGCCAGGCCATGTGCTACGTCCACAGAGCGTCTCTCAGGGAGTGGGTTGTGAGCAAGGCTCCAAGGGAGCGAGCAGAGAGCCTGACCCCGCCCTGAAGGAGGAGGACAGGGATCCCGCAGTCCTCAGGAGAAGAGCTGTCCACACAGAGGCCTCACTGTGCGCAACAGTTTCCAGACTACACTCCGCCTCCTACTCATAAGCCTCTCAAGTCCAAAACTGACACCGGTATTCTAGTTCCTTAGAAAGAAGTACAAATTCAAATGCCAATTTTTTCATATGAATTAATATTAATATATAGCATAATATAGATGTTATATCTGTGTCATTCTTCTATTAGACTGTGCAGAGTATAATTCAAACTGCAATTTCCCTTGATGCAAAATTTTTTTTCAAAGGCACAGTAATTTTCATGTTAATGTAGCTTTGAATTTCAAGGACATACCTGATATAAGAATGTGTTGTCATAAATATTTCTGACATTTATTCATTGTACTTTCTTTAAAAGCAAGTTAATATTTCAAAAATAAATTAATAGTAACATCGTTTCTCAGCTCAATTATAAAATATGCTAATGTCAGACATTTTTAATACATCAGGATTGGCTAGGGACTTCTGTAGTCTAAGTAAAAGAATTTTAAAAAGCTTTATTCCTTAGTGAATAATTTTACCATATGGTCATTTGCCTTTGATTTAATTCAGTGATGGGGTGGTAAGAACTTTATGGTGTACCTGGAATATATATACTACTCTAAAAAGGAATATTTTATAGAAGAGAGATAAAAATAGTATGATAAAATCTTCCTTCATTATATTTCTTTTCAGATTTTACTCTGTTCTTTTCAAACTCTCCAAGGAAGCATATTTCCTATGGCATATTAGGAATGCCTATTCAATTTAGCCCAAATACAAGACTACTGGCACCATTAATAGGTAGAAATTATATTCTGATTGAACTTTGATAAATCAAAAATTATTAGGAAGATTTCTCACAATTAAACTTTAATTATGCCAAGATACCCAGGAGTGTTGTAGAAGTGAAAAGGAGAGATTAGACTGCATTGATAAAATAAGGCCCTAAAATTCTTTTAAAAGAGAACACTGTTGAAAATATCCAACAGCAAATTGTTCTGTTGTGTGTCTATGTAGACATATGAATAAACATATATATAAACACACACATATATACACAGATATGTGTTATAGCCATGTACATTTTCTTTCATGGTTGCATGCAGTTGATTATTTAATTTGGTTCTTTTAGACATAGTTTTTGTTACTCTCCCACCAAATTACATTTTCCTGATTAGTTTGAGTATCAGAAAATGAGGAAGACAGTGAAGGACTCAGTTGTGAGTGGTTATTCATTCTTTGCCATTGAGTTGATTCCCATAGCATCCCAATAGGGCAGAGTAGAATTACCCTTTTGGATTTCTAAGACTCACTCTTGATGAGAGTAGAAACACTTATCTTCCTCCCATGGAGTGACTGGTGGTTTCCATCTGCTGACCTTGCAGCTAGCATTGCAAAGAGTAACCACTGTACCACCATGTCTTCTGTGAGTGATTACTAAGAGGGTTAATTGTGATCACTACTTTGCTGAATATAAAATGGGCCTTCTCAGGAACAAGAAGTGTGGAATACTACTGCCACCAAAAAGTAAGAGTCATGAGTGGTGTACATCCTTTGAACCCTGGGATATCTATACATTGAGCCTTCTTTAAGGAGAAAGCTTGAACACCAAAGGATCTTCAGTAGAATCAAGAGCTACAGTCAAGTCTGAGGCATAGCAGTAAACTTTTCAACCTGAAGAACAAGTAAACAATGAGTGCCTTCAGGCAGGAGACTATCTCATGGAGTAGAGAGTCTTAATTGGGTTGATAGAATTGGATTCCTTTAGACTGAGGATCCTGGTGCAATGGCATGTCATGTACTTGGGGCATTTATTGGCAGTACTAAAAGCTATTTATACATTTGTTAAAATAGCACAAGGGCCAATGGGTATGTGGCTGAGAGACCAAAGACCAGAGAAAGGATTGCCTGTGGAGACAGTTAAGAATAGTCTCTAAATAAAAAAAAAAATTTTAAAGATGTCTGTTTTTTTCTAAATATTTGTATTCTCAATATGTATAATCTATAACATACTTACAAAAGCCCATAATCATGAATGTTGTCTTTGAACTGTTGCAGTGAATTATCAAACAAGACTGAAATGTTGAAATGTGGAGGGACTGTTGGTATCAGAATTATTAGGAAGGCTGAAGGGTGGAGATGTTGACCTCGGTCTCACAGAGATCAGTCTCATTCGATACTGAAGTGGAGTTTGAGCTCCCTCCTCCCACTGTTGGAGGGGATCAGGTGGCCCATGTTCATCATTTCCTCCTAGAACTGTCTGATTGGATTCAAGCCTTAGTGGTCTGACAGGACAGAGAACTGTTCTGTGGGGTTTAAAAGGTTCTAAATCTTTAAGGTCATTAAAAGTCAACATTGATTCAGTGGCAGTGCTTGAGTTTTAAATTTTTTCTAAAAAATAGATTTGGCATCTACTTCATAGATTTTGTAATCTAATCATTCTATCATATTAAGAAAGCATTTTGCAATTATCACTACAAGCAATTTCAGAACATTTTATTTTCATACTCATTATTGTCAGCTCCCCGTATCTCCATATCTCCCCTATTCAATTACTCTCTTTAGAACTTTACCTATCCTAGATTTAATATTTGGAAACGCTATCCAAAACAATGCACAATCATACAAAATCATACAAAGAAAACAAACAAATAAAAAATATCCTAACGACCCTGATTAAACAAAGCAGACAAATTAAATCAAAGAGAAAGCAGAAAATATCAAAAACTGAAATGGCATTATAATGGTCAAAGAGGAAATCAAATGATAGACTATTGCAGATTAATGTAACTATATCTGCCTTAAGCAATTTAGCAATGTTCTTGGTGTGATAGAGAGACTGCTCACACCAAGAAGAGATATGAACTCATCTGAAGTCAGTTTTTCAAGAAGAGGAGAGAAGCAGAAGACCATTCAGCTTCCAACATACAACATTGGGCTAATGTTACCACATCAACAGTCAGGACTACAAGAGTAATGAGGAAACCTTACTGGAAATTCAAGTCAAGAAGAGGGAAAGGATCATGTTCACCTCAGAAAAGGCCATTACATTGCATGACTGCTAGTGTGGCAATGTCCCATTGGAAAATACATGCTTACTGATACTTATCTAAAACCCAAGGAAAGAATAACCCCAGTATTATGTTCCTAATTTGATACTTTTGATAACATTTTTTTCTAGTCCTGGGTGATTAGGGCAAGGGCTACAGACTACTCAGATTATGGACTCTTGTCTCTTCAAGACCCACAGCAATCTTCATCAGTCACTTAAGGAATCAATGTGGAAACATCACTAATTGAACTGCACTTTTGCTCAAACTTCTCTGTAGCAGATTTCTGGGATGCACAGACTCTCTAAGACTTCAGACTGAAACTCCTGTGTGCTAAGAAGCAAATGACTGTTATCTCATAGCTTTGGTATGTGAAAACTATATCAAAGAGTGTTGAAGAAATCAGATGTTGCCTGTTGTCTAAAAAAATAGCACCTGGAGTTTTTTTAATCATTTTATTGGCGGCTTGTACATAGTTTTTCACAATACATAAATAAACATAGTGTGCCAAGTACCTTCACTTGTCCGCTGCTATTATCATTCTCCAATCATCCACCTTTTTCCTTGAGCTCCTAGTATCAGCTTTTCCATCCCTTCCCCTCTTCCCCTGCTCTCTCCTCCCCACCAACTCTCAATACTTTATACATTATTATTGTTCTGTCATATCTTACCCTGCCCTACCTCTCCCCCAACCCACTCCTCTAATGCCCGTCCTTCAAACAGAAGCTTATGTGTGTATCCTTGCAGTTGGTTTCATCTTTCTACCCCACCTTCCCTCTACCCTTCCAGCAGCTCCAAACTAATCACTGGCTCAAAGGGGCTTATTAGGAAGAGTGGTGAAGAAAGCTGATGGTGCCCTGCTATCAAAAGATATAGTATCTGGGGTTTTAAAGACTTGAGCATAAAGAAGCAGCCATCTAGCTCAGGAGCAACAAAACCCACCATAAAAGATCACTTGCCTATATGATCATGAGGTGCTGAAACAATCAGGCACCAGGCATCAAAGAACAAAAATCAAAATCAATGGACCAATTAACTCCTGATATCACTGAAGATAAATGGATACAGAGGCAGAGTAGAAGAAATGATGGTGCCCACCTACGAAATCATTGAATGTCAGGAGTCTCAAAGACTTGAAGATAATCGAGTCACCATTCAGCGCAGAGACAGCAAAGCCCACATGGAAGAAGCACACCAACATGTGTGATCAAGAGGGGCCAAAGGGAGCAGGTATCGAGCATCAAAGAACAAGAATCACATCATTACGAATGAGGGCGAGAGCAGGGTGGGGACTCAAGGTCCACTGGTGGGTAATTGACCACCTCTTTACAGGGGAGCCAGGGGGAGGACACAGACCAGTCAAGGGGTAGTCAGGCAGTGATGATGCATACAAGTTTCCTCTAGTTCCTGAAGCCTTCTTTCCCCCAACTATCATGGTCCCACCTCTACCTTACAAATCCAGATAGACTGGAGAAGGTTCACTAGTAGAGAGGGGGGCTGGAGATATGGGGAAACAAAGATGGATGAGCCCCTTCTGGCCAGTGGTTAAATTGGAGCACCTGGAGTTTTGAAAGCTTATCTTAAACTATACAGCTGTTGAAATGTGCTGTCAACAAACTATACCTACTACACCTGGAAAAGTATATTAACCTGTCTGTTCTATTGACTATAAATAATAAAATCTGAATCTGGAGGATGGAGTGATGTCAAAACTTAAATTGTTCATGCCCAGTTTGAAAAAAAGTGTATATGACAGTGGAAGCTCAAAATCCATTTGCAGAGTTCACACATGGATTAACTCTTTACATTTTAAATCAAGTATGAAGAATGGCATGTCTTTCTATGGTGTAGCAACTGGTATGTCACAACTAAATCTATGGGTTAACAATTGAGCTCTTAACCAATGAAATATCAGGGTTTCTATAATAGCTTTGTAGGGACCAGAAATTCTGGGCACCACAAAGAAAAGCAGAGTATTCAATCTGTCTGCTCTTAATCAATTTGTCTACTTTCAGGGAGTTGTTATGAGTTGGCATCAACTTCATAATTTTTTGTTTTGGGGTGTATATTAGACTTTGCTATTGTTATTTACACACCAGTTATAGGAAAAGTAGTCTGTATTAATGACAAGGACAGTCTAAGTTCCTTGAGTGAGCTTCAATAAAATTTTGATAAGATTATTTATAGTTCCCATTAACTTTAGGGTTTCAAAAGCAGCAGAATTTAACTGTATATTTTGCATAGCGTATATGCTTCCTTGAGTGAATGTGTCTTCATTTGTAAAATGAAATAATATTTACTCTCCTAAAGACAAAGGTATGCATAAGCAAATGTGGTGAAGAAAGCTGATGATGCCCAGCTATCAAAATATGTAGCATCTGGGGACTTAGAGGCTTGAAAATAAACAAGTTGCCAGCTAGCTTTAAGCAGCAAACCCCACATGGAAGAAGCATACCAGCTTGTGTGACCAAAAGGGGTCAAGGAGATCAGTTAACAGGCCTCAAAGAATTGAAAATCATAGCATTGTGTGTCCATCTTCCTGATATGATCACTGATGACAAATGTGTGTATATGCAAATGTTGTGAAGTAAGGTGATGGTGCTCGGCTATCAAAAGATGTAGCATCTGGGGTCTTAAAGACTTGAAAGTAAACAAACAGCCCTCTAGCTCAGAAGTAAAAAAGTCCACATAGATGAAGCACACCAGCCTGTATGACAATGAGGTTTTGAAAGTATTAGGTCAGGCATCAAATAATTAAAAATTATATCACTATAAACAAGGGGGAGTACAGATTGGGTACCCAATGCCCAGCAAGAGGTCAAGTGGCATCCCCATACAGAGGAGGTCGCAGGGAGGAGATGAGCCAGTCAAGGTAGAATGTAGTAACAAGGAAATATTCAAGTTTCCCCTAGTTCTTAAATGCTTCCTCCCCTCCTATTATCCTGATCCTAATTCTAGCTTACAAATCCATTAGACCAGGAGATATACACCAGCACAGATAGGCGCTGGAAACAGTGGGGATACAGGATAGATGATCCCTTTAAGACCAGTGGTGAGAGTGGTGATACAGGGAGGGTTGAGTATAAAGAGGGAACCGATTGCAGGGATCTACATACAACCTCCTCCCTGGGGTTCGGACAACCTGGAAGAGGGTGAAGGGACATATCAGACAGTGTACAATATGACAAAATAATGACAATTTGTAAATTATTAAGGGTTCATGAGGGATGCGGAGGGTGGCAGGAGGGGAAATATGAGAGGCTGATACCGGGGGCCTAAGAAGAAGGAGGATGTTTTGAAAATGATGGTGCCAACAAATGTAAAATGTGGTCACATACAATTGATGTATGCATTGATCATGATAAGAGTTGTATGAATCCCCAATAAGATGATTTTATAAAAGAATTTTTATCTACATAAAATATATTTAACGCATGTTTATTGTAAAAAAGAAGTAATACTTACTCTCTTGTGTTCTTTATGGTTTAAATTAATCATAAAGTTAGTAAGTGATGCTAATTGGAAATACCTTTAGAACTTGAATATTTATTATACCCTCTTTCTTTAGTTGGCTATATTTTTCACCAAAATATGTTAGCTTCAATAAAGTACTATGCAAATTGAAAGAAACAATAATAAATTAGAGCAATGAAGCTAAATAAAATACCTTTGAATAAATGGGGTAACAATTTGCAAAAACCTGAAATGCATTTCTAAACTGACAAAAATGAAAAACAATAGTACAAGTAAAGTTTCAAGGTGGACCCTGAAGTCAAGGCAAGTGAATGACAAGACATTGGGTGTTTGTGGCAGCCTTGCACAGTATTCTGAACAGCCAAAAATTATCACAGGAAGCATGAATATGGGATGAGACTGATTCAATTGAAAGATGAAACTATCAAATGCCACATTCCAAAAACTTTCATCATACTTGTATATTCAGTTTCAGCAAAGTGATACATTATGCTCTTGGAAAACTCTAATTGTTATTAGGATTCCTTAAGATAGTTAACAAGGAGCAATGCTAATTTTAGGTAAACTCTTTTGCTTATTCTTCACAGGCACATTTCTGGAACAATAGTTCCACGAGTGATAGATGATAGATGATGATGATGATAGATGATAGATAGATAGATAGATAGATAGATAGATAGATAGATAGATAGATGATAGATAGGTAGATATACATATACTCTTTTACTTCATTTTGTGTTACAGCATTCTGCTACTGTTCATTTTCATTGCTCTTTCCAACAGCTTGGAGTTTCCCCTCTAATTATCACCAATATCACACCATGCACCAGTTAACCCTGGAATCATTGTTTTGTCATCTAAATCAGCCTAAACATTCTCTTTTTTGATCAAGACATTAGTATCTGCCCTTCAGCTTTCTGATATCTTGCTCCCCATTAAGAACATATGTTTAAATTAAATTTTAGTGTACCCCATTGAGGCTTTACTAAATAAGAGAGAGAGAGTTAAAATTCCTTGATTGGAAAGATCAAAACCATGAACTTCTAGTACTCTCTTCATATTACTGCTTTCCTTAGTCTATTTCTTCTACACAAGGGAACTATTTTATTTATTTTCCCCTTCTGTGTACTCTGTGAGGAGCAGGTGGTATAGTGTGAGCATATGGGGTATGCGCTGGGCTGGACACCTAAAGTTCCGCAGCTTGAAGCCACTAGGTGCTCCACCAGAGAAATCTGAGTATCCATTCCCATAAAGTTACAGTCTCAGAAACTCACAGAAACTCGCTATCCTGGCCCATAAATCAATATTGACTTGATGATACTAAGTTTGGTTTTATTTCATTTATTTTGTGTGTATTTTATTTGATTTGGGAGAAGGAAGGTGAATCCAACTCTTTCCTTTAATGTTCATATAATGGAAGCAGTTCAACATTAAGGGAGTATAAAAAAGAAGGGACACAAAGAGGCCCCACTTTGTGAAGCTCCACTACTGCTAAAAGTTCAGTACTTTTTTTTTTTTGCCTTGATTGAGACATTGGTGTCAGTTCAGAATTTAACTTAATCCTACATTCAAGACCATATGCAGACTTACTGATGTAAAATTTGCAAACTACAACAAATATATAAAGTAGAAAGCCCTGCAAGCACAGTGGATTATGCATTGGGCTACCAAACACAGGGTTAGGAGTTTGAAACCACTAGCCACTTATAGAAAGAAAGATGAGGCTTTCTAATCTACAGAAAAACAGACTCTTATTTCCACAAGTGAAATTCCACTCTGACCTAGAAGTTTGTTGCCCTTATGAGTTAGAATGAGTGTGAGTTTTACACATGAATGGAAGAAATTTTGGTCGCTCTATTAGGTACACTTTGAAGTGCTAACTGCAAAGTCAGTTGTTCAAGTCCATCAACAGATTTCCAGAGAAAGATGAGACTTTCTGTTTCAATAAAGATTTACATAGCCTCAGAAATCCTATAAAAGGTTCCTATGAGTCAGAATTAATTCAATTGCAGTGGGATTGGATCTTTTTATATACAATTTAAAATCCGAGTCCTGCTGTGGCTGTGAGTTAAGCATTAGCTGCTAACTGGTAATAATTGCTGAAATCTGTCAGCCACCTGAAGGGAAACAGATGCGATGCTTTGCTGCTCATATAAAGATTTGTAGACTGAGCTGAAATCCACTCAGTGACAGTGCATTTGGGGATTTGGGATTGAACCATGAATAACATCATGGTTATGAACAAATTCATCACCTTAAAAGTGACTTTCTGACATCTTTGTCCTTATTCCTCTTTTCTGCCTTCCTCAATCACTCCCATGCTACCCCATATCTCTTTGTATAATAGACTCCATTATATATTTTTTAGGTTTTATAGAAATATGTATTTTTTCTCTGACTTTTGGTAGTAAAGTTTGGCTAAGTTCAACCCTAGCTTTATTTCAAAATTTTAGGATTCTTTTATACCGTGTAAGTACTAATTGTTCATTTTCTTAATATAGAGAAGTATTTATTATATGTAAAATCACAGTATGTGTACCACGTACTTGTTTTAGAATTTATTTATTTTACATCACTTTATTGAGGGCTCTTGCCACTCTTATAGCTCACCATCAATTGCATCAAGCATATTTGTACATATATTGCCATCATCATTTCCAAGACATTTTCTGTCTGAATTCTTGCTCCTCTTTTTCCCTCCTCCTTCTCCCATCCTCCCACCTTTGCAAATCCTTGATCAATTATATATTGTTATCATTTCATATCTTACACTGTCTGTTGTCTTCCTTTACCTATATTTCTGTTATTTGTCCCCTTTGGAGGGGACTATATATCCAACCTTGTGATGGGTTCCCCTTTCTCCCCTCTCTCCTCCCTGGCTATCCCCCTGTTGTCATGATATCCCTACTCCCACTACTGTTCCTGTGGGGTTTATCTGTCCTGACTTCCCCACAGAGAGGTTATCAGGAAGGGATGATTCACACATCATTCCTATAATTTCTAAATACATCTTCTCACCCCCCAACATGACCCAGTGCTACTTTACAAAACTTGCTAGACCAGAGAACACATGTTAGTACAGATAAGAGCTCTCCACACATGGAATTCACGACAGTTAAAACCCCATTTAGCTTTTCATGGTCATTTTGAACGTGTCCAATTTGGAGATAAAGATTACAAATAAAGATTGTTTGAACATCCAAGTGCAAGTCATTACAGGATTTTTTTCTTTCATATTTGTAAAAATCCACTTGATGATGTCATACTATTTTTCACATGGAAGGGTTTAATTAGTTTGTGGAAAAATATAATTAAAAGATAATGCAATTTTTCAAGGGCTATTTGAAGCTCCTTTATATATTATTTCATTAAAATGGCCAGATTTATTTAAAGAATGTTTGCACCTTTATTCATAAGATATGAACCTATGGTTTTTTAAATTATCTTCTGCTTTTTATAGCACAGTAATGGTGGTTTCATAAAATGAGTGGTGTGTCATTCACTTTTCTTTACCTTTTTCTTTACAATTTTTAATAATTGGCAGCATGATCACTTAAATATAAATATTCTCCAATAGAATGTATGTGTGTGAGTTTTTTATAATTTCCTTAAGTGACTGTACTGTGAAGACACTTTCTTGAATGAGTTTTGGTAATTTGCATCTTTCATGAAAACTTGGGTATTCCATTTGATTTTTCAGATATACATTTATATTCTGCAACACTGTATGATTATAACACTGTTATAGTTACATCATCTGTATAGTCACAGCAGGATGGAAAATCCAAAATATTTCTACTAGATAACATTTTATACATGTTTGAGTTTATACCAAACAAAATGTGTGTGAAGGCTCTGTTGTTGAGAGAAACAAAACCAGTGACACTCATGACTGTTCACAAAAGAACTTTCTTTCAAGAAGCAACTTTATATCAAGAAGGTGCCCCACCCCAGGCCACCACAAATCCTTAGGTTCAATGTTAGCTAAGATGCACTTCAAACCCATTCAAACCCCTGTAGCTTCAGCCTGATGACAGCAGAAAGTGAAGCAAGAAGCAAGGAGACTACAGGCTGTTGGGGACCAGGATCTGAACTGTGTGGCTCCAATGCTAGCGGAGACATGGCAAGGCACCTACATCTCTCAGAGCGTGGCGGTCCATGTGGGGATACCTTTAAAGGCAGATAGAGTCTCTGCAAGCATGAATGCAAAGGGGCAAAAGAAGAAGGAAGTTCCCAGTTTCTCTCTTATAAAATGGCCACACCTCCCAGGCGGTATTTTCAGGCTATGACCTAATTGACAAGGTGAATTCCACTCCTACACAAGTGCAAGTTGACATAAAATCAAAGCACCACAAAGGGCTATGTCCTGTCTCTGCAATCTGTGATTAACTTCATACAAATCCTCTTATTAATACACTTGTTTCTGTTTTGTTTAGCATACCTTCAAAAACAAGTTCTATTCTAAACAATGGCTTGTGAGGCAATATTTTGTGTATCATCAATTTGAGAATGAAAAGGAATCACAGAAATTCATGACAACTGTTGTTGAGGATCCCGAATTTGTGATTTTGATACATTTTCTTGAGGAACATACGGTGATCACATAGCCTTGTGAGGACGTTTTAAGAACATTAAAAACTTCACTGGTGTGTTAGTCCGGGTAGACTAGAGAAACAAATTCATAGACACATATATGGATACAAGGGAAATGTTTACATACAAGAGGAATGGAACATTGAGAAAACATCCCAACCCAGTCCAGTCTAAGGTCATAAGTCCGATATTAGCCCATATGTCTGATATCAGTCTAAAAGTCTCCTTCCAACTCACGAAGTCACAGGCCAGTGGGTGCAGAGTCTTGTGTATCCAGCTGGGGTAGAAGCATCCCAGTACTGGCAGGAGTTTCCCCATGGCTCCTCATTTCCAGGGCTCAAAGTCCATCAGTAGTGTCCATTGACTATAGAAACATCTCAGTGCTGGCAGGGGTCTCTTTGTGGCTTCTCTGGCCCCAGAGGTCTGATTCCATCAGGACAAGCCCTCCTGCTCCTCCATTCTCCAGGAATCAGGATCGATCAGCATGCCTGACCTTTTCAGTAGTTCATTGTCTCAGAGACTGACTCCAACAAAATGAGAGTCAAGTCTCTCTTCTCCAATTAAGAAATTACACAAGCCTTCCCAGAATTCTCAGGAGAAAGGCATGGCCACACAGAGGACGCATCAGCTACTCCTTGGTATCTCCAGATTAACAGGCTAGACTCCACCCCTATATCCCAATCATGAAATTGACATCAAAAATAAGTAACAGCCACAATTGGTGATAATAAGGTGAATTGAGTTGTGCCAAGGAATTTTAACTCTTTTTTTGTTCCTATCAGGAAGGAATTTTGTCTCATTCTTGAAGGTATCAAGGGCTATTCTATGAAAATTTTCTTTAAAAATCTGACCACACTCACTCTACAGACTTTCAAACTTCTTTTTCTTTCTCAAATAAAAAGTGCATTGAAAAGAATCTAATTGTGCCCCAGAAATTAGCAAAACCTGTTGCTTTAAATGTGTCAATCTAAGAAAAACAAAACATAGCAAATTCACTGGAATCAAGTCGATTCTGGCCAACAGTGACGCTCTAAGATGGAGCAGTGTTGCTCCTTTGGGCTTCTGAGACTGCAAATATTTACTGGAGCAGCTAGCCTCACCCTTCTCCTCCATGTCACCTGGCGGTTTCAAATGGATGACCTCAGCTAGCAAGCCATCACATAATTCACTGCACCACTGCACCAGGCTCCTGAAGCACACAATTCTTTGGCGGATGTCTAGAGAAATGCAGGCACCACCTTCAGAAATGCATAGATTTAGACAGAGGATACACTGAGATATGATAGCCTCACATTTGGTATAGTTTTATTTAATATAGGTTTATATTATTTTGTGTCAATTCTTTTTTGTATACCTGGGCATATTGTTTCTTCAATACAAAATCATGTTTTTTTTCCCTTTTTTCTTAATTAATTTGTCCAGAATTTATCTGTGCTATTCACTTAAAAGAACTGAATTTACTTTCTTTGATATTTTTACTTTTATTTTCTTTTTGAATTGTATTTAATTGACATACTAAGTTCATCATTCATTTCTTTCCTTTATTTAGTTATATTTACTTGGTGCTTATTTTTTCAGTTATTTAGTCTTAGATATAATCTAATTGATGAATGCTAACTCTTTTGATAGTATATGTGTTAGTCTAGTTAGACTAGAGAAAATATTTTATAAACACGCATGTGTGCATGGAAATCAATTTGGAGATATCTAAAACAGATGGAAATTGAGCTAGCATATGACCCAACGATACTCCTACTGGGCATGTACCCAGAAGAAGCAAAAAACAATCCACGACCAGGAATCTGTGCCCCAATGTTCATCACAGCACAGTTCACAATTGCAAGGAGTTGGAAGCAGTCTAAATTTTCATCAACTGATAAGAGGATTAAAAAACTCTGGTACATACATACGATGGTGTACTAAGCGTCACTGAAAAGTAGTGATGAACACGTGAAGCACATCTCTGCGTGGGAAGAACTGGAGAAAATTATGCTAAGCGAAGCTAGCCAAGCGCCAAAGGACATGTACAATATGAGTCCGCTGAGGTAAGTTTAATTATAATTTTAAAAACATACAAAAGTGGTATTCAGAAAATCTTGGGGGAAGGCCCAGGTAGTACAGTTGGGCCAGACCAAATCCAGGGCTACATATAGTAGCCAACTAGGGTGGGACGCCGGGATGTGGGAGGTCAGATGGTGTTAAGCAGAGAGGGAATGGGGTACTAAACCACCCAAGGGGAGTGTATTTTTTACATCTCCACAGGAAAACAGGAACCAAACTTAAATAAGGTTTCCCCAGATATGAATGCAGCATGAAGCAATGGAGCAGAGAACTAGTGGAGAGGTTTGAGAGCACAACCCCAATTCCAACTATAGGGGCACCCACCTCTTCCCCAGGGGAGTTTGCCTTGGAGGTCAGTACCAAAACCACAACTTGGGGAGAGAGATATACCTGACCAAAATGTGCGAGAATGAATGAAGCGGAAGGAAGATAAAATTAAGTACCTCCTGATTCACTGATCCTTCAGGAAGATATTCCCACTCAGAACTGCTGATACAAAGAGAGGACCATTATGACTGGCCCCAATATGAAAAACAGCTACCCTTACTGACCCAAGGCATTTTGGAGTTAACAATGGAGAAACAGGGTCAGGATTATACCCTGTCTGACCCAACTACACCAATGCAAAAAAAAAACTAAGGGTGTGCGACAGAACATGGAACTCCAGATGGGAAACCAAAGATATAACTTGTGACGAGTGTGGCACTCCATCCCACTCAAACAGGAGACACTCCTGGAGGTCAACGAACAGACCTTAAACTATTTGTCGGTTTTATATTATTATTATTATTATTATTAATTATTATTATTATTATTATTATATTTTGGCATGTACGTCTACATGTTGGATATGGGGGGATTGTTGATATTTTCTTTTCTTTGGTTGCTTCATTATGGGATGCTCTTTTTTTGAGCAAGTTATTTTCTCTACAGCTCAATCTGGATGGAGTGGTCTAGGGATGAGGACGATGGGACTGATGGTACCAGGGTGGATGTAGGGGAGGGGGGCTGTTGGCTGAACCAGAGATGAAGGGAGTAGCAGGATCGGTGGTGGGGTGGGTGTGGGAGGTCCTATAGGGATTGATTAAGATTAATGCAACAGAGAGAAAACATTGAAACCCAAATGGAGTTTGAGTGTGATGCTGGGATGGGAGGAGGTATAGGGAAATAGAGAAAAGAACTGGGGAGTAAGGGACATTTATAGAAGTTAAATACAGGCATATACAGAGGTGCATATATTCATATGACAATGGGGAATTTAATCAATATGCAAATACTTAGAATTGGGACAGCGGATGGGCCTTGGACCTCCATCAGGCACTTCCTCCATGCAAGAAAAATTTGTTCTATTAAATTGGCATACCATGATGCGCACCACCCTGACACTATCACAGAAAACAAATGTATGTGTAAGCAAATGTAGTGAAGAAAGCTGATGGTGCCTGGCTGTCAAAGCAGGTAGCATCTGGGGTGTTAAAGGCTTGAGAGTAAACAAGTAATCATCCAGCTCAGAAGCAACCAAGCCCACATGGAAGAAGCACACCAGCTTATGGGACCAAGAGATGCCAAAGGGAATCAATTATAAGGTTTCATGAAATAACAACCATAACATTATATGCTCACTTTCCTGATATGATCGCTGATGATAAATATGTGCATAAGCAAATGCAGTTAAGAAAGCTGATGGCTCCCGGCTATCAAAAGATATGCATCTGGGGTCTTAAAGACTTGAAAGTAAATAAGTGGCCGTCTAGCTAAGAAGCAAGCTCACATGGAAGAAACATAACAGCCTGTGTGACCTCGAGTTGTCAAAGCGATCCGGTATCAAGCATCAAAGACCTAAAAATTATATCATTATAAATGAGGGGGAGTTCAGATTGGAAACCCAAAGCCCATCAATAAGTGAAGTGACATCCTTTTAAAGAGGGGTTGCAGCGAGGAGATGAGCCAGTCTAGGTAGAGTGAAATAGCACTGAAATGTGCAACTTTCCTCTGGTTCTCAAATGCTTCCTTCCACTGACTATCATTATCCCAATTCTGCCACGCAGATTTGGCTAGACCAGGAGGGATGCACATTGGAGTTGGAAGCATGGGAATTTAGGATAGATAATTCCTTGAGGCTAGTGGGGAGTGGTGACACTGGGAGAGTGGAGGGATAGGGGAGATGGAATAGAAAGGGGAAACAAATTTCTGGGATCTAAATGTGACCTCCTCTCTGGGGTGCGGACAATGAGGGAGGGAAGTGACACATTGGACAGTATACAATATGAAGAGGATATTAACAATTTATAAATTATTGGGAGTTTATGGAGGAAGGGAAATATGGGGAGTTGGAACTTAAATAAATAAAGAACTAGAGGAAAGAGGAGCTTATGCTGGGGGGTTGTTAAAGTAGAAAATGTTTTTAGATAAATGTGGCAACATGTGTATAAGTAGGCTTAATATGAATGATGTATTGAATGTTATAAGAGCTGCAAGTCCCCCCAATAAAGTGTATATTTTTAAAAAGAAAGAGGTTTATATATAAGAGCAATTGAACATTGAGGAAATATCCCACTCCAGTCCAGTTCAAGGTCATAGTCTGATATTAGCCTATATGTCCAATACCAATCTATAAAGTTTTATTCAGACTCACGAAGCACATGCAATGACACCAGGACAACCACAGGCCAGAGGGTGAAGATTCTTGTGTTCCCAGTAGCTGCAGAAGCATCTCAGCACTGGCAGGAGTCTCCCCATGGCTCCTCCAGTTTCCAGGTTTAGGCTCTATCAGCATACTGCAAGAAGTCTTGTCAGCTGCAAAGTCTCCCAGGGAGTGAGCAGAGAGATGGTGTTTCCTGCCTCCAAGAAGGAATTACCACATTTCCCAGAATTCTCAGGAGAAGGCCATGCCTACATAGAGGTCTCATTGGCTATCTCCAGATTGACAGGCTAGGCTCCACCTCAACACTCTTCATCCTCAAACTGACACCAGAGTAGGTGACTGTCACACACACAAACTGCTCTCTCCCTATAATCACTTTTCTGTTGCTTGTTCCCTTGGGAGGAAGTTTCTTATGAATATCACGTGTTAACTGATTGTTCTCCTGGAGCTCATCATCTTTGCTTCTAAGGAGGATTCAGGTTGTAGTTTTACTGAGACAGATTTGATTGTCCTTTTGAAAATCAATGGAACTGTCAATAAAATTCTGCATTCATTCTTAGATTATTGCATATATTTATATATATTTTAGCTTTGAAATATATATGAGGTACTTGGTAATATCATGGCTTTATCAGGGTACCACAGAACTCAAAGGGTATATTTGCCCTTTGACAATTTAACTCATTTTTTGTGCAGCAGATTTTTCCAGTGCATTACTTTTATCTGATTTCATTTTTTTGATTACTGCTTTTGTGAGGATTTATTGAGAGTTCAAGTTAAATGAAATATTTGACAACTTCAATCTGTTCTCTGTTTACTATAGTCATGTTTATTGGTACACATGTGACCATTTCCATTTTACTCATACTTAATTGTAATCTGTAGTTAATAATGCATTCTTTGATCTTATCAGAAACTGATTTAAATCCTCATGGCTTTCAGCTGACAGATTGTTAATGACACTTTCTCCAGTCCTCATGTTTCATGAAGTACACCTTTTTAGATTCTTTTCTCAGCATACAAATTAGTAAGTATAGTGAAACAATATAATTCTGATCTTTCTTTCCTGACTTTATACAAGTATTCCCTTGTTCTGTTCAAATGATTGCCTCTTGGTCTGTATGCAGCTTCCATATCAGCATCACTGATGTTCTGGCTTTCCCAATCTTCATAAAGTTAGATATCATTTCTTATGATCCATACAGTCAAAAGACTTCACCTAGTAGATAAAACATAACATCTTTCTTATATTCTCATTTTAGTCAAGATCCAACTGTCATAAACAATGACATTCCTTGTCCCATGTCACCTTCTGAAACTTGTTTGAATTTCTGGCGGCTACCTGCTTTTGTTGCAACGCATGCATTTATAAATTATCTTTCTCAAAATGTTATCTACATGTAATATGAATGATTTCTTACTTCTATTGGATTTCCTTTCTTTGGAATAGACACAAATGCTTTGACATAGTCCAACACTTCAAGTGCTTGTTGGCATATTTCAATTAATGTTCTCATAATTCTCAAAATCTTGTTTTTGGCTAATATCTTCAGTGAAGCTTGGACTTCTTCCTTCACACCATCTGTTTGTGGTTACATGCTACCTCATGTAATGGTTGAATATCAGTCAGTTATTTTTGCTTGTTTGCTTGTTTTGTATAGAGATTTTGTGCACTTTCCCTTTTCTTTCACTAATTTGCTCATAAGCCAAAACTGAAATCACTGTCATTAAGCTGACCAAGATTCATATAGGACAGGCTAGAACTCTCTGTGGCGTTCCAGGACTAACGCTCGATGGGAGCAGAACACCTTGACTTTTTCCCTTGAAATGGCTAATGGTTTCGAGCTGCTGGCCTTGTAGTTCACAGCCTGGTGAGTAGACACGAAGCCATAGGGTCCCCAGAATACTTCAAAATTCCAATTGGAATCTTATTTTTTCTTCATTTCTGCCAGCTGTAGTTAGACTGAGTCTGTGCTTCCCTTTTGATTTTCTGACTCTAGGTCTTTGTATGGACTGCAATGCTTTACTTTGACTTTTTAAATTGCCATTTGAAATTTTCTTCAACTCATTTAATTCATTATTTTATTCACTTTAGCCCCTTTACATCCAGGAAGACATATCAAAGGCTCTCCTGATGACATCCATGTTGGTCTTTAATTTGCTTTTTTAAATGTATGATATTCTTAATAATACCATAGAACTCATCTGATTTTCTACTGTCATTAGTGTTTATTGTGTCAAATTGATTCTTTTTAACAATTAGTTTAATTTTTATAATTGGGAGTTAATACATATATTGTATTATAATTCAATCATGTCAAGAAGTATGATACAATTGCTACCACAATCAGTTTCTAAGCATTCATTTTCTTCCTGGACTCCTTTACATCCTTTCACATTTTCTTCACCCCTCCAGCACTGTACCTTCTCTCTCATCCCCCAAACCGTTATTCTACTCATTGTCTGTATATATGCATCAATCCTTGATTTCATATACCAAAAAACAGAAAGACATAAAACATAACTTCAAGTGGGTGGCCGTCAATGGCATGACACCTCTGAGATAAATCGTAATATGAATAAACAAAAAATGCAGGAAATTTTGGAAAACAGATCAGACCCAGCATGCATCATGAGAGGGATCAGCAGACCAAATTTTAACTATTTAAATTAGATTTATACCTTTGATCTTCTTTATCCATCTCTCCAATGCATTGGGTTTAGAAACCGCTTTTCTCCCCTTGCTCAATTATTTATTCTTGAGATGGTCTCTATATTGAGGTTGAATGGACTTTCCAGTGACATTCCTTATTTTTAGATTCTGTTATTTTTCCCAACATTCATCTAAACTTGACTATGAACAAAGGATGATCTATTCCTTGAGTTTCTCCATCATCTCTTGCCAGAGATGTAAGCAATTTGATTCCTGCTCAATTTGGTGAGTAACACATGCATAGTTATCATTTATGCTGTTGGTAAAAGATATGTTTATAATGAAGAAGTCATTGGTCTTGCAAAGTTCTATCATCTGTCCTATAACACTGCTTGCGTTACCAAGGCCACATTTTAAAATTGTAGACTCCTTCTCTTTCACTTCTGATTCACCACTAATTACTGATTTATCTTGACACTGGGCTTCTCAATTTCAGGCTGAAAAACTTGGTAAAATTTTTCAGTTTATCATTGCTTGTTTAAGTCTTTTGTGTCTAAATTTGAATAGTTTTCATATTAGCTGTTCTTTCCTATATGTATACAGATAATATCATATAGATACTGGGTTTCAAAACTGAGTAGATAGCTTTAAGATGCTCAATAATATTTATAAGTGAAAAGTAATGGAATAGTCATGGGAAGTTATACAAAAGAACTAATTATCATGTATTACCTGTTTGTATACACTAATTTACTCTATGGACTACCCACATTGAGTTTTCAGAAGTTTTTCAAGGTTGTTTTATGTTTTGCTTTATTTTATTTTAACATATGTGTGTTTGGAATTATTTATAAAGGACATAAAATTTATTGTTTCACATTGTTCAGTGCATATTGTAGTTTACGGTTGCTGGTTGTTAGAATTAATATCTAAGAAAGAAGTATAGTGGTAGATACATTTGAAATTAACTAAACCTTATTTTAAGGAAAGAAAAATAAATTGTCTTGTTAGAGAACATTTTGCATGCATATTTGATAAATGAGGTATGGAGAAATGACTATAGTCTTCCTTTCAGAAGTAAGTAGCTATGGATGCAGACATGTCTAAAGCTGACTGTGTAATGAGAGCTCAGAAGTATGAGCAAGAAGTTTGTGGCTGAACACAGAGTACTATTACAGTGCACTATAAAGTGATGAACTATTAATTTAGCAGGGTTTTGCAATAAAGTTTAAAAAAGCACTTTGCAATAAAGCACTTTTCTGTAACACTTTTTTAAGACATTGGAAGAAGTAAATCTAGTGTCATACAGATACAAGGTGCCCATAATCCTAATTACCCTTATTCTACACATGTGGTCATGGTTGATAAATTTGGCTTTGACAGAAAAACACTAGAAGTTTCACAAGTTAATGAATTAATCGAGATTTGTTCACAGAATTGTTCACAGAACAGAGAATTGTTCACAGAAATCAAGTATATAAAATTATAGGTGGTCATCATGCATGATTCAACTATAATGATATGAAGAGAAATACTCTTCCATTATCAAATGCTTCACATTTACTTAACCCATATCAGAGCCTTACTCACATTTCCAGGGAACAGAATTTTTTAAATGGCAGCTGCAGTTTATTGAGTTGCTTTTTAATTCAAAAATGATTTTGTTGACATGAAAAATAACTGGCTACATCCCTTTTAAAAAAACCAAATCTCCACATTTCTCAGTTCAGTGGCATAACTGTATGCAAAAAAAACCTTAAAACCCAGAGTTTACAGCTAAGAGAGGTACCATAACAAGGAAAAGCTAACCAAATTTAGTTGTGTATGAGGAGGTAGCCCTTCCACCTTCAAATTTTAATGAAATATTTTAATAAAACAACTTTATCACCTGAAACATACACTTCATTACCCTTAACACAGTTTTCAAATCTGAGATTCCATTCTTGAAAACATTTTCAAAATCATTTGTTTGGAAGACTAACAGCACCTCCTTTGTTTTTTTTTTGTTTTTTTTTGTTCACCTTTTATATGTCATCAAATCCACCTTATGTTCCTCTGCATTCCCAGGAACACATAGCACAGAGTGAGATCAAGTGAGTCTGGTGTGTGGAGCAAGAAAGGGATACTTTTTTTTTGCCAAAAACTGGAGCTCTGCAATGACTCTGTGAGCAGAATCATTGCAATTGTACCGAAACCAGTCCCCTGTGTGCCACATATCAGCTCTTTTGTCACATACTGTTAGACAATCTTTTCAGAACTTTTAAATAGAAAGCTTGATTAACAGTCTGACCTGGTGGAATGAACACCAAAGCACTATTCCCACATCGAAAGCACAAATGAGCATTGTCTTGATCTTTGATTTCACTTTGAGAACTTTATTTGAACAAGGTGATGCTGGAGAAATCAACTGATTTGATTGATGTTTGCTTTTCCAGTCTTTAGAATAGCATCAATCTTGTCACCAGTAATGACTTTTTTTTTTTTTTTTG
>PVJH01019485.1:0-42530 GCA_004026705.1 Nesogale talazaci
GGCCAAGGCAGTTCAAGTGCAGCAGTGGATCTCAGAAGCAGCACTGGGTGGCTCCCACAACCACCAGAGGGCAGTGAGGCCCACAAAAACAAAACAAAACAAAAAATTTATTTAAAAAAAGGAAGATAAATTCTAAAAGGAAGCTCAGGCTTTTACTTGGATTGAGTCTTAAAGTGAAATGGGTAGGAGGATATTTATGCCCTTTCAAAGAGAAATAACTATAAAATAAACCAACCAAAAATATTCTCAATTCACTGGTATGGAATCAATTCCAACTGCCAGCAACCTGTAGGACAGAGTAAAAATGTCCATGTGTGTTTCCAAGACTATAACTTTTTCTTTCTCTCTCTGAGCAGCTGGTGGTTTGGAACTGCTGACCTTGCAGTACCAAGAGGATAACCCCCCCCCACCCCACTTTGAAAAAAAAAAAGGAAAAAAAGCTCTGCTGGGCAGAGCTTTCAGAGTACGCATTTTTCCAGGTGAGCATCCAGCAACTCTCTAGGAGTTAGTGCACCCAGTGACATCATCTGGGAAGCTTCTCTCTGGTCACAGTAAATTTTTTTCGTAAAAATTTTGCTTTAACTTTGTTTTTTGTGATGTCAACTTAAGAGAACAGCACACACCTATGAAATTTTGGTTCCTGTTTGGGCAAAAAGCATCAGAAATTGTTGTGATGTTGAACACAGCTTACAAGGGCACCACTATGGGAAAAACTCAAGTGTTTGAGTGGTTTTCTCTTTTCAAAAAAGGTAAGTAAGACGTCAATGGATGATAAACCTTGTTTTAGCCATCTGTCAACTTCCCAAACAGACAAAAATGTTGACTCCTAGTGCATTTGGAATTTGTTACACCAGGTCAGACTATTAATCAAGCTTTCTATTTAGAGCAGTGGTTCTCAACCTTCCTAATGCAGTGGCCCTTTCATACAGTTCCTCATGTTGTGGTGAACCCCAACCATAAAATTATTTTCATTGCAAGTAATTTTGTTATTGTTATGAATCATAATGCAATTATCTGATATGCAGACTTTACTAGGCAACCCCTATGAAAGGTTTGTTAGACTCCCAAAGGGGTCGCAACCCTTAAGTTGAGAATCACTGATTTAGGGGTTCTGAAAAGATTGCCTAACATTGCTGACAAAAAAGGCCTGATTTGTGGCAGATACCACAACAATGTACCTGCTCACGCAGCCATTCAGTGTGACAGTTTGTGTAAAGTAACCAGATTTTAACATTGGTAAAGCAGGACACCATTTACCAGGGGTGGGGAGGTATATTCCCTTCCCGTTCTCTAGCTTGTCATGCATTCTTTCCACAAATCGGGACTTTTAAAAAAATGCAGGATGTGGGAAAAATTGTTTAAAAGCGGGATGTCTGGTCACTTTAAGTCTGTGGAAAAAAAAAAAGACAGTATGCCTCTCTTGTGTCACTCACCTTACTCACTTGACCTCGCTCAGTGTGACTGTTTTGTTTTCTCTAATAAAGAGGGGCATGAAAGGACAGCGATTTGACAATGAAGAAGAGGTAAATAAACATACAAGGTAGGTGCTGTCAGCCATCCAAGCAGATGAGTTATAAAAATGTTTCCAAGAATGAAACCACAGATTTGACAAATGTATTATCATGGAGAATACTTTGAAGGTGATAAGGTTATTTTGTAGAAAAATTTAAATACATAGCTTTGGGGGAGGGGAAATCTACTTTGTTTTTGGTATCTCCTCATGTACTAGGAATAGTATTTTCAGCTTCTCAAAAATTTAAGTAATATCATCACAATTGTCTTTAAAATAACATCAAAGCAAATTATACTTTGCAAGGTCATATTGCTGATCCACATGAATTACTTGTTTCTGATTAACTGCTTTACAAAAAAATCTTTTAACCTCATAGTACCAAGAAGGTAAAGCCTCAAACACAACTTTTCTGAGCAAAGTTGACAGTACAGAGAACATGCAGTAAGTGTCTGGGTTTGAAGACCTGGTTTTAATTATCCTGGAATACAGATTGCTGGGGTTCCTGGTGGTTTCATGGGCTATGCACAGGACAGCTAATGGCAAGTTCAGAAATTCAAGCTCACTAACCCCTTCATGAGAGAAAGTTTTGGAAACGTATAAGGGCAGTTCTACCCCTAGTAGTCAACCAGATGATGGCAGTTTGTGTTCTGGGTGGAGTTCAAATGACCCTTTGGAGCCTTGAGAAAACTGGCTTCCTAGTCCCCTTCAAGTCAACAACAGACTAGGTTAGCTAATGTGAAGATTATTTTGCCTATGGCATTAGGCTCTTTTGCAGAATTATTTCTCCGTAGTTGTTGAAAAACAAACTCCTATTTTAGGATACTTTGTTATTATGTGACCATTCCCATGGCAACATCAATAAAATGGGTACAAAGTTTTCTAACATCTTGCATCTTTGGAACACTATGACTCTTGTAAGAAGTGTTGCCAGATGCAAACTGAATATTGAGCAAACCTCACTTGACTTCCATTATTGGCTTAATATGATTCATTTTATTGGGGGCTCCTACATCGTTTTTCACAACACATAAATATACTGTGCCAAACACCTTCACATGTCCACTGCTGTTATCATTCTCCAAACATTTGCTTTTCCCGTTGAGCCCTTGATATCAGCTTTTCTATCCTTTCCCCTCTTCCCCTGCTCTCCCCTCCCCACCAACCCTCAATACTTTATAAATTATTGTTGTTCTGTCATATCTTACACTGTCCGACCTCTCCCCCAACCCACTCCCCTGATGCCCAGCCTTCAAATAGTCGCTTATGTGTATATCCTTACAGTTGGTTCTGTCTCTCTATCCCACCTTCTCTCCACCCTTCGAGCAGCTCCAACCTAACCACTGGCCCAAAGGGACTCACCCATTCTGGTTTCCTCATATCTCCAATTCCACTCTCCACCAGTTTACCTTCTCCAGTCCATCTGGATTTGTAAGGTAGAGTTGGGACCATGACAGTTGAGGGGGGGGGGGGACGGAAGGCTTTAGGAACTAGAAGAAACTTGTATACATCATCACCGCCCGGCTGCACCCTGACTGGTTTGTCCCCTCCCCGTGACTCCCCTGTAAAGGGGTGTTCAATTACCCACCAATGGGCCTTAGTTCCTCACCCAGCTCTCCCCCTCATTCATAATGTGACTATTGTTCTTTGGTGCTCAATACCTGCCCCATTCGACCCCTCTTGATCACACATGCTGGTGTGCTTCTTCCATGTGGGCTTTGCTGTTTCTGCGTTGAACTGCTACTCGTTTATCTTCAAGTCTTTGAGACTCCAGACTTTCAATCATTTGGTAGCTGGGCACCATCGTTTCTTCTACTTTGTTTCCCTCTGTATCCATTTGTCTTCAGTGATCATATCGGGAGTCAATTAGACCATTGATTTTGATTTTTGTTCTTTGAAGCCTGCATTATTGGCTTAATTTGATTTTTATCTTAGTCTATAGTTTCTATG
Organism: Nesogale talazaci; assembly: GCA_004026705.1. NCBI lineage: Eukaryota > Metazoa > Chordata > Mammalia > Afrosoricida > Tenrecidae > Nesogale > Nesogale talazaci. The sequence continues at coordinate 3,461 of PVJH01019485.1, forward strand.
AATTAGAATCAACTCAATGAGTTTTTGCTTTTTTAATACTATAGTGGTTAGCGACCTCAGAGTTTAAGCCAAGCAAGAATAGGCATAAGGGGGGTGGGGAGATATCAAAAGAATGAGCCATTCTTACAAAAGATGTGCACAGACCAAGAGGAGGAAAATTAAAAGGACTGTTGCAGGGGAGATTGTTAGCTGTCAACTTTATCATCCCATGATCTATACCGTAATACTGGAATCCCAGATTTCTGCATGGGCACATGACCATCAAGAATAAACTGCCTAGTCCCTCCTTGCAGTTAAGTGGCTAACTAAATTCTTGCCAGAGAGATAATAAAGGCAGAATTGGTTTGTGGCAATCAACAAAAAAGTTCTTTATGAACGTGAGCTGCTGCCTGTTCTTTACTGTCCTTCCCTATCTCAACTCTGATGCTCAGAAGACCGATGAAACAGCAGGAGAAGACTGTATCAGGTTGAGAAAAGGACAGTATCCTGCACCTGGTGACTTGGGAATGTGCAAGGAAACTCAACTCTGAAGATGACGGCTCTGGACTGCCGACTTCTGCAGCTTCTCCACAAAAAGGAAGTAGGCTCCTATCACATCTAAACCACTGTGATTTTTTTCTGTTTCTTACTACAGGGCAAATGAATATTTTCAATAATCAAAGAATCTCTCAGCAGAAAATACTGAGAGGTGTTCCTCCAGCATTCTGTCAATAAATCAGGTAATATTATGCAAAACCTTTTAAGAAGGGATTATTTGGACCAGTGATAAACCATGGAAATATAATTTGCAGTCATGCCGTCTGATTCTTACTCACTGCAGTTGGCTCCCTTAATGGTTGGGCAATAAGTAGTATGCAATATAGATGTGAAATGCAGTACTTGAAGTGCTAAAAAGAAGCAAATTAAACATGTCGCAACAAATACATAAGTGTTTTCGAGAAGCAGAATTGGGAAGTGTGTTTTTTCACATTCTTGCTCTATAAGTGTGCATTAACAGAAAGACGTCCTACAAATCTTGACAGTTAAGACACTTTTTTTTTTTGGGGGTGGGGGGTGGGGAGCATCACTGCTCTCCAGTGGTGGGAGTAGGAGGCCCAGACCCACTGCTGGAATTGAACCTCCGTCCCAGTGGGCCGCAGTCCCGCGCACAACCACTACGCCACCGGGGCTCAGCCCTAGTTAAGACACTTTTTATTGCTGGAAGTTTCCCCACAGTTTTGCTTTTCTCCGGAAAATCCTCAATATTGAGAGTAGACACCCAGTGACCAAGTAAAGCTGCACTACAATACCCTGCCCTTCTGGCACAAACCAAGTGACCCCCTCTCTTACCACCACAAAACTCTGTATTTAGAAACTGAGGTCGTAAAATAATGAAAATATCCAGAAAGATAGATTCTGAATTCTTGCTACTACAGATTCATCCTTACCATTCCCAAAGCAGAGTGTTCAAATTCTCCTTGAATTTAATGAGACAAGCTATCAAATATAGTTCCTTGGATGTTTAAGAACCTAAAGTAGCATTTTATTACAACAAAATTGGCTTAATACTACATTAGACAAAGTCAATTTATGATTAACATTAATAGATCTTAAGTCTTTTAACAATGCAGTTATGATGATTCCAGAGTCCATGACTCAAAATGACACAATCTTGTATGACCCTGCAGCATCACATAAAATTTAAGTACTTAAAACTCTGACAACACTTTAGACCTTGAAGTGACCTTAAGAAAAATCACTCAGTTAAATGTTGCCACCTATTCCATTCTCGCTGCCCTGCAATTTAATCTCATTCACAACCCTCTTTAAGATGAATTCGCATATCTACAGTTCTAAGGAGTCCTGGGAGCCAAGTAGGTTACATGTTGGGCTACTAGCGGGAAGGTCTGCAGTTTGGAACTCCGTGCTGCTCAAGGAATTAAGATGAGACTTTCTACTCCCATCAAGAGTTAGTCTCCGAAACCCACAAGGGCAAGTCTGTCCTGTCCTATAGGGTCGCTGTGAGTTGAATGTACTTTGTGACACTGAGTTTGGTTTTTAATCCACAGATCTAAGAAGCTCTGGTGCTCTCCATCGAGTTACAACGTGCTCTGCTAACCCAAGGTCACGAGTGTAAACCCACCAGCTGTTTCCTGGGAAAAGGGTGCAGCTGTATGCCCACATGAAGACTTACAGTCTCAGAAATTCTTGGCAGCATCTCTGTTCTGTCCTACAGGGTCTCTGAGTCAGAATCGATTTGGTGGCAGTAAGTGCTTTTGCAGATCTGAAGTTTTACTGGCAGCTCTCTGGCAGATTTAGCAAATTTTAATATAGTATGCTCAGTGAAATTTGAATCTGAGGTAAACAGTGAATGTTTTCCACCTAAGCATGTCTCTAATATTACACGAAGACTACAGAAGTACTTGGGGTTAATCTGAACTTCTGCTGTAACCAAGCACCCTGTTTTCTTAAAAGAGCACAACACTCAAGACAGGCTTTTTTTTTTTAATGAAGTTTAACTAGTGTTTAGTTTTTAAAAGGCTGTAGAGACGGGATATTTGGGGTTTAAGATTTAGTGACTATGTCAGGCAATAGCTTCAGGGGTTCATCTGGGCTTCATGACGACAGATCAGGATTGTTTGATCAAAACATTTAGAGAGGACTGGCTCATGGAGGCAACTAGCCACACATTCCATATATTCCTCCAATTTCTGACTCTTCTCCCTCCCTCCTGTTGCTCTCAGAGAACAGAAACCCACTGCCGTATTCTGGATGTGCAGGTAAGTTTTTAAGATCCCAGACACTACAGAAATAAACTACTAACAGGGAGAACAGAAGCACTGAACTCTGTACTTAACTGTAATGTTCCATGAAAACAACTATGACCCTAAACATCCACTCCAAGAAACCAGACCCCATGAGGTACTTGGTTGTACATAGCAGTTTGTGTAGTTGTTGTATATACAAAATAAATACTTTTCATTTTAACCAGTGAATTAACAAGAATACGTCATTAAAACAGTAGAAGACTTCAAAAAGTATGGAAAATGAAAATGAAAGATAAATTGAATGCTTTCTCACACATTTGCCTACACATTTACAATGCATTTTTCTTTTCTTATCCAAAATTAAAAGTCATCCTTAAGGTATGAGTGGTAGTTGCTTAATCATCAAGTCTATCTATAAACAATCGCTCATAATAAGAAAAACAAAGATCAATCTGACAAGGCATTCCCTAGTTATGATGTGCATCGTTGTTGTCCTAAAGCTTACCTAGATAACCAGCCTAGTGGAATCTGGGAAAAAGACAGAATTTAACCTACTTTTAACTACCTCCAAGTGTAAGAAGTAATAGTCTTTGATACTACTTTAAAGTCATATGTTGTTGCTTTATTAATCCCAAATATATCTACGGCACTAGAAAACCAAGGCCACGGAGTCAGCTCTGATTTGTAGCAATCCTGTAACCCAGGGAAGATTGCCCCAGTGGGTTTCTGAAATCTTAACTCTGTATGGGGGCTGTGGCAGTCATGTGCTTATGTTAATTTTATGATTGAAATGTAGGGGTGGAGTCTAGCCTGTTAATCTGGAGATAGTCATTGAGTAGCCAATGAGGCCTCTGTGTGGGCATGGCTTTCTCCTGAGACTTCTGGGAAATCTCGCGATATTTCCCTGGTGAAGATGAGAAGTTATCTCCCCCAGTTGTTGGGAGTTAGTCTCAGAGATGATGAATCACCGAAAAGACAAGCTGGCAGCATTCGAAAAGCTGGAGGAGCCGGCGGGGAGACCACACAGCTTTGCCCTGATGGAGCCAGACCTCTGAAGCTGGGGCAGCCAGATGGGAGACCTCTGCCACGGATGAGTTGCTTCTGCTGTTGATGGACCCTGAGCCCTGGAGGCAAGGTGCCCTGCCAGCAGCACCAGGATTCTGCACCCACTGACCTGTGACTTCGTGAGTCGGAAGAAGACTTTATAGACTGATTTCAGGCATATGGTTAATTTCGGACTTATGACTTTGTACAGAACTGGGCTCAATGTTCTGTTCCTCTTGTATATAAACCCTTTCCTTATATCGATATGCATGTCCTTGAATTTGTTCCTCTAGTCTACCCGGACTAACACAGGCGCGGAAAGCCTCCTCATCCCCCTGGGGAGTGGCGGGTGGTTTTGACTTGCTGCCCTAGCGTGAGTGGCCCCACTCCCCACCACTCGCCCCCGGGACTCTCTGACCGACAGCACGGAAGGGGGAAAGCAGCTTAAAGCTCAGCAACTGGATAACTAAATGCTTAGTATTAGGATTATCCGGACTCAAAAAGTACTCATCTCAGCACAAGATGAAAGTGATCACTGAAAGATGATTGGAAAGCTAGCTCTGACTGTAGTAAAGAGAGATATCAAATGTGATTAGAAAAATATTCCTAAATTTATATATGCACATATACACACATACTTGTATAGGTAAATAATTTTTAAAAGCTATTTAATTAGGATCCAGAGGATCAGTGCTGGGTAGCTCCCATGACCACCAGAGGGCAGTGATGCCCCCCAAAAAAAAGATTAAAAAAAAAAGCTATTTAATTAGGGCAAGTTTATATATATTCAAGTTGGTCAATAAATTTTGGAAGCACTTATTCTCAGTAAAAAAATGGAAGATTTTTAGATTTGATGTCAATTTACATTTGAGTCCACATAGCATCAGATTATAAATCTTTTCTTTTTACTTATTTTTTTTTCTTTTTCTCCTCTTATTTTTTTTTAAGTTTTTATTTTTGAGGGGCTCTTACAGCTCACATCAAAATCCATATATCCATTGTGTCAAACACATCTGTACATATGATCTTTTTCAAAACATTTTCTTTCTACATGAGCCCTTGAATTTTTCCTCTCCCTCTCCTATGTCCCCTTGATAATTTTTAAACTATTCTTTTCCCCCCGCCCCATGTCTGACACCGACTGCTGTCTCTTTTCATCCAATTTTATGCTGTCCATCTCCCTGGGAGGGAGGGGGCATACAGCAATTACTTGCCGTCACTCCACACCCCCCCCCCCCCTTACCTTCTAGTATCAACATTCCCCTTACTGGTCCTGAGGGGTTTATCTGTTCTAGATTCCCTGTGTTGTGAGCTCTTATCTGTACCAGTATACATGTTCTGGTCTAACCAGATTTATAAGATAGAACTGGGGTCATGATGGAGGGCTTGGGGGTGGGGGGAGGCATTAAAGAACTAGAGGAAGGCTGTGTGTTTTGTTAGTGATATACTGCACCCTGACTAACTCATCTCTTCCTATGGCCTTTTTGACAGGGGGTGTTCAACTGACTACTGATGGGCTTTTGGTCTCCACTCTACCCTTTCCTTCATTCCCATTGATATGATTTTGTTTTGTTTGTGTCTTTGCTATCTGCTACCTAATCCCATCAACACTTCATGCAGGCTGGTGTGCCTCTTCCATGTGGACTTTGTGCTTCTCAGCTAGATGGTCACTTGCTTATCTTTAAGCCTGTAAGACCCCGGGCACTGGATCTCTTTTGCTAGCCGGGCACCCTCAGCTTCCTCACATTTGCTTAAGTACCCATTTTGTCTTCAGCAATTGTGTCACAGAATGTGAACATCACAAAGTGCCATGTTAGCAGAAGAAATTGTTCTTGGAGGCCCAATGTCCATCTGCTGCCATAATACTTTATAAATAAATATATGTACATAGATCTATTCCTGTCATTATAAATAAATGTATTTACAGACATACATGCTTGTATTTAGACATTTATAAATCCCCTTTGCCTCCCAGTTCTTTCCTCTATTTCTTTTTACTTTCCTTTATCATGTTTGGCCTATCTTCTAGGCTACACCGTCCTTGATAGAGCCCATCCAAGCTTCCCATGTCTGCCTCACCATCAATTTTAGATCACTCATTCTTCCCTGGTCCCTGGGTTTGTTGACATCCCCCTCCTTTTCCCCCTCTCCATGTTCCTGAAACAATCTGACCCATTGTTCTCTCCTCCAGACCGTTCAGCCCGCCTATCTTGTCCAGGTAGACATGCATAGACAATAATATGCCCAAAAACAAAGCAGAGCAAAACATTAAAAAAGACAAAAATAAATGAATAGCTAATACAACAAAACAAAAAATAAAGAAAAAAATTATAATTAAAAATCTACAGCATTCTTTGTTCTCCCCAATATATTAACAGCAGTGCTGAATTCTAACTTATAGAACTATTTGCCCACTTGACATTACTCCATGCCATTCTATTTTTTGAGTGGACACTTGTCCTAGTCCCCCAAGACCCACCAGTCTCCTCCTAGCTTTAGATCTAACACTTATTAGAGGTTACACTTTACAATACTAATAGTGACCCATATCCTATAGGCAAGGTAGAACTTCCTCACAGGGTTTCCAACATGCGTTTCCAAAACAAACTGCCAACAGAGCGGCTGGTGGGTTTCAACTGCTGAGCTTCAACTCCATGACAAAGTAGTTTCCCATTATTCACGATGATCTGTGAGGGTTGCTTTCACAAAGCACTCATGCAGACACCCAATAGCATCAGATTAAATAGAGTTCCTTGTTAAGAGCCAGCGAGGGCAATGAGGATGGGAAAGATAGCAGCGAAGACTTTAGGTAGGAGGATAAGGCAGCAGACGGTGTTCCTTATTCTACTGCGGGAGAATGCCAGTTATCAAAGAAATCTTAGTGATTCTTTCAGCAATTTATCAGTAAGAATTTTACTGAACAAAATGTGACATTTTTGTTCCTAAACAAGGCACTTACCTCTGCCTCAATGGTCAACTGTACCTTCTTTGATAGCACTTGTTTTATATCAAGCTGACCTAAGGAAAGGAAACAAACGATTACTTTTACAGGAATATAGTTACCTCGCAACACTTTTAAATCACAAAACTGAAAAAAAGCAAATATAGAGTTGGCCATACAAACAACACAACTCCAAACCCCATGTAGCTATTACATAGGCATAACTCAAAGAAAATTAGTACATAAAAAATAGACAAGAACAAAGACACACATTAAATACAACTATGCTAACAATATGTTATAGTTTCTCCCAATGCTGAGAGGAAGAAAAAAAATACAGGGTAAAATATTAAAAATTAAACAACAAAAAATCTTTAAAGTGATTACTAAGCTATTACAGGCCAAGATAGGCCAAAAGAAAAAAGTTCAAACAGTAGGCCTCAGGAATATGCAAGAAATTTAAGGATTTCTGGCAAACTCTAAAATTCTAAGTTTCTGCCCTGGCACAGCAGCACAGGCAAGAAAGGATGTCTCAGAGAGGGCACTTGCACATCAAAAGCTCAGAATCCATCAGACTCAGTCCCCCTAGCACAGTGGGTTCTCAACCTCTGGATTGCGACCCCCTTGGGTGTCACCTGACTCATAACAATAGCAAAACTATAGTTATGAAGTAGCAAAGAAAATAATTTTATGGGGGCTGAGCCCTGGTGACGTAGTGGTTGTGCGGGGCCCACTGGGTTGGAGGTTCAAATCCAGCAGCAGCTCTCCAGGAGCAAGGCTGGGCCTCCTACTCCCACCAGGGACAGTGATGCCCACCCCCCAAAAAAAATAATTTTATGGTTGGGGTCACCACAACATGAGCTGTATTTCTTTTTTGAGGAGCTGTATTAAAGGGTTGAGAACCCTTGCTCCAGCACAAGGGAGAAAAGCACAGCAGAAGAGAATTGCCAGGAGCCACGTCTGCTTCCAGCTTGATCCTGTACAGGCCTTTTCAAAGCCACGCGCCGACTGCCATTGTGCTGAGCTGGACTCTTAGCAGTCCTGCAGAGTGGCTGAGGCTGTCAACCCTTTCTTTCTCTATAGTGGAGTGAAAATACTTTTAAAAAAATTTCTGAAAATCATTTTATTGGGGGCTCCTACAGCTCTTATCGCAATATACATACATTCATTGTGTCAAGCACACACGGAAACAGAAAACCTCTTCTTTAACCCTTCTCAGGACAGTTCCAAAAATGGACCCTCACCAGGGTTTGCCATCTAAACAAGTAATAATTGTGTAGTCTGGAAAATCTCCTCCCACGCAATGTCAGGCATCATTGTGTGTTCAGATGTGTTGCAGGGGTGAGTGAGTGAAGAGCAGAAGGTCAAGAAATGTTAAGATCACAATTCCTAGTTTGCTGACTTTGTGTCTGCAAAACTAAAATAAGGTAACTTTGTATATCATTTTGATAGGACAACATTTTAAATCTGAGTTCTTTATTTAAAATGAGAATATGCATTTTCCCTATTGTACTTGGTGAAATTACCTTTAATATTTTGAATAAAGATTATATACAATATGTACTACATAACACATACAATTTATATTTAATTTCTAGAAATAGATTTCTATTGTAAATATTTATAACATTTATATTTACATTAACTATGCTATAATGTTATATTAGTCACATCTTATACTGCATTTTATGTGTAACCATACAAAACAATATATTTATATTAAATGTATTATACACAAACATTTGTATGTAAACATACATTATATTATATATTAAATATCATGCATGCTTTATTTACATATTTTTATTTCAGTGTCAACAATCACTATTATATATTTTGCCTAAAAGCGGGTATGAGTGAACTTCATTTTTGAAGGACACTCAATGTATAAGGGAAAAGTGATTTCCTAGAAACAGCAAACTGTTCACTTTGCCAGAATGAACTTTCATGGGAGCTACTGAAAACCGCACTCTCCGTCATGACTGCACACTGGCTCCTAGTGAGCCCTGTCGGCTTCTGCGACTGACTGTGCAAGGGAGGAGAGCCCAGTCTTTCTCCTTTGCAGCTGCTGGGGGTTTCAAACAGTCGACTGTCTGTATCACAGCCCACAGCATACACTACCAGAGCACCTTTATGGGAGACAGGTGGGCTAACTTAATAATTTATCATCAAACCAAACCAAATTCACTGCCTTCAAATCATGAACTGTACTGGACAGTGAGGACAGCCGACCTGCCCCTGTGCGTTCCCTAGACTGTACATTCTCTGGGAGCAGACCGTCTCATCTCCCTCCTGAGGAGCGAGCAATTGGCGGACTCACACTGCCGCCCTGTGGCTAGCAGCCAACACACAATCGCTATGCTCTAAGGGCACCCTGCTGTTTTGTAGTTCATTTTCCTTTTTTTATAAAACTTATTCAGGCACTTTTCTAAATCATCGCACCTTATTCTACATCATTTTATTGGAGATACCATTTATTGGGCTGTACTTGCATGAGTGAATCACGGATGAATATTCTATTTTATGTATTTATTTACAGTGGTTCACACATTTCACCTGAACAGGTTAAAAATGACATGGAGACTCAAAGGTCAAAGAATCCAAAGCAAGATAAATACATTTGCTTCTTCTATCATAGTGGAAACACTCAGAGGGTTTTGTTGTTGTTTAATCTTTTTGACAGCCAAAAGAAAATACGCCACCTAAGAACCACAATTATCACAGGACCTTGACAATAACAGAAGTCAAAGCTAGTGCAATGATGTCTACCAACTGCTGGCAATCATGGTAATGGAATTTATGACTGGGAAGGAAACTAGAGGTAGGTACTACTAAGAAAAGCCTGGTGAATCACAAGACCTTTGGAGAAAATGAGATTTTTAAGCACAAAATAACTGATTTGATATTTAGAAAGCCCACTCTGATAGAAAATGACAAAAAGTTCCACATAAAAGAGAAATGCAATAATTGGGGTAATAAATGATATCCCGACTCAAGACGGATGCTCTCAGACTTTACAACAATTAAGCATCCAACTAGCACAAAGTTGTTGGTTTGGACCCATCCAGAGGCACCCTGGAAGACAGATCTGGTGGCCTTCTTCCAGATGGTCAAAGTCTCAGGAGTGATGCGGGGAAGTGCTGGTCTGCCCACACAGGGGCACCAGTGGCCTGAGGCAACAGAACAAGTACAGCACGCTAAGAGTGGTGAGGGTGATTGCAAGAGGGTGTCTCTTGATGAGTAGGTAAACCAAATGAGGGAAGAGACATATTCCCTCTTCCTTTTAACTAATTCAACTACCAGGGTAGGAGTTGGGCACCAGGAAAGGGCATATTTTAAAATATTAATCCTCACTATTTGAGTGTCACATCCACAGGGATCTTTCTATACTTAAATGACATGATATTTACCATCACAAACAAGCTTAAATAAACTAGAGCCTAGGAAGATGTCTAGAAGTGGCATTATTAAATTTATATAAGTGAAAGCCACATTAAAATAACTCATTAAACAATATTCAAAAAAAAAGTATATTACTTTCCTGATATCTACAAGTTAAGAAAAATTAAGTGGTAGGAAAGCTAAAATAATAATGCCTTAAAAGGCAGCATCCAATGGTTTCAAAAACCATGTACAAACACTTTAACCACATAAATCAACTCAAGGCTTCTAAATTTCTAAACCACTGACCCTGAATAGTGATAAGCCAGGATTCGAGGTCGTGACATTTTTGAAATGTCTGCCTGGGTCTACTATCACTGACTGTTAAACAATATTATTGCAACCAGTTTTGACAAAGCTTTTTGTAAAATTATGACATGCTTTAAAACAAAAAAGAAAACACTGCCCAGTCACATTGCTCCTCTAGGACCAAGCAGCACTGTCACACAGGGTTTCCAAGATGGTAAATTTTTACGAACCAGGCTGCCACATCCTTCCCAGCACCACTTGCTAAGTTCAAACCATTCACCTGCCAGATAGCAGCCCAGTGCTTAATCAAAAACACAACAAAAAACCATTCTACTGTGCATAATTTTTCACCCAACTAAAGTGCCCATTTATTGTACTATTCTTTTAAGAATGATTCCTTGAATATAAAGATAAATGAGAAAACAGCCAGATTCTGTGTGCTGTGATCGGTTAGTTGGGCTGCTTCCCCTTTTCTTTTAGATCAAGGCAGCTTCCTGTAGCTATTTCAAACTTCTACCACGCCCACATCATTTGCCAATGTGACCCAGAAGAAGCGAAAAAACAAGCAACAATTTTAAATTGGGAACTCTGGTGGGGCAGTGGTTACATATTGGGTTGCTAACCTCAAGGCCAGCAGTTAGAAACTAGGCTTTCAGTACTCCATCATCAGTTACAAGCCCAGAAACCCACAGAGGCAGTGCCACCCACCCGGTCCTCCAGAGGCACTGTGAGCGAGAACCGACTCAAAGGCACTACTAGGTGTGAGAGTCGAGGGATTCATTTCTAGAACTACGAGTGCTGTGTGAGTAAGCAGTGGATTGCTAGGCTCAAGGTCAATAGTTCAAATTCACCAGCTGTTTCTCTAGAGAAAGATGAGGAAACCTGTTCGCCTAAAGATTATGGGCTCGGAAACCCTTTGTAGGGTCAGTGAGTGGGAAAAACTGAATGGCAGTGGATTTGGCATTATTTTCCCCCATGCGTTCAATTTATATATTCATTAAACAAATGCCCCATAAAGACCCACTATGCCTCAGGAAACATATTCCAAACCCTTCCTTGAGATTCTCAGAAGAAAAGTATGTGTCAACACGATGATCACAATCCACAGGACTATACTATAGGCAGACAGAGGTGGTGAGCATCTGCAGAGAAAGGTAGTACAGAAGAAACAACATAAAGATTTGAAAGAGCTTGGGTTTCTGGGATTTGAAATGCCAAGTCTTCTTTGTTTTACAATACTTTTTTAAATCGATGAGCTTTTGACCTTACGGCAGTCTTAACCTTACCAGTTAAATTCCAAAAGCCCTGATGAAACCATGATTAAGAGAGAGGCTGTCAACGACAACAAAGAACTGGCAATTCAGAAACCATAGTGTGACTCTGCGGAGCAAAGGTCCGATACTCTACATTTTATAGCTAAGAAGACCCTAAGGGTAGCTCTATTCTGTCATGAGGAATCACTATGACGCCCAATCAAGTATTACATACACTACACATCAATGGTGTCCAACAAAAATGGAACCCAAACTACATGTTATAGGCGCCACATAAAATGTTTTCTAAAGAAACATTAAAAAAATGAGTTTTGGAAATCTGGTGTAAATGTTAAGACAACACAACTCAATTCAGACTACATTTTTTAAGTGTTTAATAGATTCGAGTAACGAGTGACTACCTCACCAAATAGCACAGTTCTAGATTAGAGAAGCCACAAACTTTTTTTCTGAAAAGGATTAGATATTAACATACTTGGGCTTTATGAACCATATGATGAGGAACTATGTTACAACTACAAGCAATTCTGCGTGAGATCTGTTCCTGTTAAAAATTTTTCAGAGCTTCCAACCAGTAGTAGCCAGACAGTTAAGTCCCTGTCAAGGAAGGCTAAGCTTGACTTCTTTTAGTTGCTATCTAGGGTTACAATGAACAGGAAAAATTATAGGTCAAACTTTGCCAGAAACTAGTTTCCTTCTTTCGGAAGAGGAAAATGTATGCATTGGATAGCAGTCCAATCTCTTGTCGTTGGATTACGATGTCTGAAGTAGCACTGTCCCATTCAAAGATGGAGTCTCCATGGTCAAAGATGGCAGCCAAGTGTCCTGCTTTGAATATGTATCACTCTGGTCATACAGTGCTGCCCATACATATCACATTTGTGGAATCATAAGGCGCACTTTTCCCCCCAAAAGTGGGGGGTGGGGGGTGGGGAGGATAAGGGCATATCTATGGTCTGAAGGTGTGGTACCCCAGAACATTTGTTGATGATCCTAGGCGCCCACTTACTGTCTGCTGCTGTGGACTGCTGTGTGTTTGGGGGATGTCCCACCTCCTGGACACTTGATATCAGTCAGGTCACGTGATGTGCATAGTGCACGCCTCCTCTCATTAGTTAATGAAAGTGATAATGATTCTTAACATCACTGTTGAGTTTATGCTGCCAAATATTACTGTATTTTGCTTTATTTTGATAAATATTTTAGTATACTGGTACAATTTAGTTCAGAATATTTTTTCCTGTTTTCTTGCTCTAAAAACTGGGTGCATCTATGGTCAGGTGTGTCTTATGGTCCAAAAAATACAGTAATCCAATCTCAAGCATCACCCAACCCACACATCAGATGACTGAAAGAGTTCACTGCACCTCTTTCAAGTCTCCTATTACTGGGCTTTGATAAATAAATTTTCCCATCCCAGGCACCCCGCAGTCTCCCAAATTGTAAAAATTCATTGTAACATAAAATATTAATTCTGTTTACTTTTCCCCAACTATTTAAACAGGAATAATCATTCATGACATCTTCTAGTAAACAAATGCCATGCTAGATTTTGCTTTTAAGCCAAATCATTTGAACACAAGTTGAGTTTCCTATAGACATGGATGCACACATTATCTTTTAAAACTTAACATTTAACTGGTGAACAAAGCTAAGAGAATAGGCTAGAAAAATGAGTTGGCATCCTTATTCCTCTGATATTGGGGCAACAAAAGAAAATTCTAAACAGTGAAAATAAAGACAAGCCAAAAACACCTAGGAAGTTGATACCCCCAAACCACTAACTGGATGTTGTTTGATAGGCGTGGAGCTTGCTTCTCCATCAAGGGCATGTGCTTTACTACCCTTCCTGTAACTGGGTTAAGAATGAACATGAGCATTAGTCAGGGTACCAATGACATAAAGATGGTCCACTCAGGCTAGTTTACCAAGAAGTTTTAAAAGGGTTTATTTATAAATGGATAGGCAGAGGCTCTGAAAACCCACCAAAGATAGTGTGGAATTCCGGGCTAGTAACAAACAAAATAAAAACTATTATAATCATAGGTTTTAAAGAGCAGGGAGGGTACTATGGCAAGGTGGTGGCTAGGAACAACATGCTACACACACTTTCCACAACAAGGATGAGCAAACAGAAGCAGATAATCCTGGAACCCTGAACACAAGTAGGAGAAGCAGTTGAACAAATGTGTTCAGACAAGTGACCCAAAACATAAAAAAAAAAAGCCCCATCACTGTCATCCACTCCCTCCTCCCTCCTCGTGGGTCTGACCAGTCGCCCTTCTTCATCATGTGTGCTGTGCTGAGTGACGTATGCCACTTGGAAAGGATATGACCGACCCGTTAAAGTGGATCCGACTGAAATCTCTGTACTGCTGTGTATACTGCTTTGCTGTCATAATTCTTTTTCACTTTATAATTTTATCCACTCGAAAGTACTAATAAGTGTCCTGGTTTTGCTTCTCTAGAGCATCCTGTACAGAGTACCACTCAGTACTCTTCCCTCTCCACCTTTACCTGTGACCTTCTCATCATTTTCAAGCCCTTCTCTAACCTCCCCTCACCCAGCCTTGCAATATTCCATCATCCTTGTGCCTTCTACGCATAAACCACGGCATCACACACAAATTGTTCTGTGGTCTAAGAAGTCTGCATCTCTCTACTCCTTATAGACCCAGAAGAGCAAAACTGACGAGTCCCTCTATTTGTGTTCATACATGGTTTGCATGGCCCCATCCAATCCTATGATGAAGTACAAAGACACGGATAGACTCACCACACCAGGTAACGTCAATGAGCTAGAGGGAGAATGGAAGTATATGTATTTATCTCTACTGCAAATATATCTACAAGTATGTTTGGAGCATACAGGGGGCCAAGTTATGAAAACTTCTGAGACACAACCAATCTCTTGAGGGAATGAGTCCCTGGGTCAAGGGACTCGTGATCATGGTCTTGGAAACACCTAGGTCAACTGGCATCCTATAGTTCACAAAGGCACTAGTCCCTATCCTACGCTGCTGGAATAGCAACTGGAGCATTAAATGCTCATGAGCAGCCCACTAAGATGCAACTACTGGTTTCTCCCCATCCAAGAGAAGAATGATGCAAATCAAAAGATATGTAAACAATTGCTTCAATGAACTAATGAGCCACACAATTATCAATCTCCAAAATCCTGAGACCAGAACCATAAGATGGTGTCCACCTACCACTACCAAACTGCTTTAAGAAGGATCACATTAGGAGTCTAGGATAGCATGGTAGTTACATAATTTCATGTCAATTGGAGATATAAAAGAGCAGGGATGGAGTACAGCCTATCAAACAGGTCACACACAGCCTGAAGGTGCCTTCTGGTAGGTGTGGCCTTCTTCTAAGGAGGGTCCTAGGAACTTGCCCCCCTCTCTGCCTTTTCCTTCCTGCTATCAAGTCCCTTGAAGATATGTCACAGCCCTGTGATGAATGCGCCATCAGATCCACAGGCCTGCACACACCAGCCTGTGGTGTTCCTGCATTCTGCATCATTGCATGTGGCTGCTTGAGTCTGAAGATGGATCTATGGACTAGTGTCTGACTTATGGACTTGATTTGAACTGGACTGGGACGTTTTCTTAACACATTTGAGTGTTACTTATTTCTCAAGTCAACCCGGCCTAACACAGGTAAAAGTGGAAGAAAAATGTGGGAAAAAAATTCCAAATCAGAGACCAGACTTACTGATCAGATTGAGACTGGTAGGCCTCCTCATACTGTAAGATCTTGCTCAGCCTTTGGGTCTGGAATTGAATTCACCCCCATAGGAGAATGATCAGCCATTCAAGATCAAAAAGGAAGGCTTTACTCAAGGACAAAGTTGAGCGGGTTGAGAAAGGAAAGGTAGCACTGGGATCACAATAGTCTGGGGAGTGGGGGTGTAAAGAAGTATCTAAGAACTAGAAGAACATTGCATGTTTCATCATTGCTACACTGCACCCTACTTGTCTCCTCCCCTGGCCTTCTGTGATGGGAATGTACAGTTGGCCACAGATGGGCTTTGGGTGTCCATCTGCACTCCCCCTCATTCACAATGATATGATTTTTTGTCCTTTGATGCTTGATAGCTGATCCTCTCAACATCTCGTGATCACCCAGGCTGCTGTGCTTCTTCCATGTGAGTTTTGTTGCTTCTTGGCTAGATGGTCGCTTGTTTATCTTCAAGCCTGTAAGGCCTCAGACTCTGCATCCTGATAACCTAGCACCTTACAAATCTGGCTGGACCAGAGGATGTACACTGGTACAGCTAGGAACTGGAAACACTGGGAACCCAGGCCAGATGAACCTCTTGGGACTGGTGGTGAGAGGGGAGATGATGGGAGGGTGGAGGGAAGGATGGGGTAGAAAGGAGAACATATTGCAGGGATCTTCCCTGGGGGACAGACAGTGGAGAAGTGGGTGAGGGGAGACATCAGATAGTGTAACAAAGGACAAAATAATAATAATTTATAAATTACCAGGGGTTCACAGCGGAGGGAAGGGGGAAATGAAGAGCAAATACTGGGGGCTCAAGTGGAAAGCAAGTGTTTTGAGAATGATGAGGGGAACAAATGTACAAAAGTGCTTAACACCATGGATGTATGTGTGGATTGTGATAAAAGTTGTACAAGCCCCCAATAAAATGATTTTTTTAAAAAAGGAAAAGCAAGGCCAACAGGAAACAGGGAGTAAGTAGGATGAGTGCTGGTCCAGTGAGAGAACTGCACTAGATGAATTGGTTCAAAATGTCTATGAATTGGTGTATGGAGGACTAGCAATCTGCTCCATAAACCTTCACCTAGTTCACAATAAAAGGGCTTTTTAAAATTCTCACCCCCCCCCCACCCACTGTCTGCACCCCAGAGAGGTCACATGTAGATCCCTGAAATTAGTTCCTCCTTTCTACTCCATCACTGCTCCACCCTCCCAGTGCCACCACTCCCCCACTTTAGTTCCTAAATTCCCCATGTTTCTGACTCCAGTGTACATCCTCTGGTCTAGCTGGATCTGTCTGGTGGAATTGGGATCATGACAATGGGTGGGACGAAGCAATTGAGAAGCAGAGGAAAGTTGCACATTTCATTGCTATTACCCTGTATATAGACTGGCTCATCTCCTCGCTGCAACCCCTCTGTAGGAGGATGTGGCTTCACCTATTGATGGGCTTTGGGTCCCCAATCTGAACTCTCCCTCATTTATAATGATATAGTTTTTAGGTCTTTGATGCTTGATACCAGATTCCTTTGTGATCACCTTGTGGTTGCTCAGGTTGGTATGCTTTCTTCCATGTGGGCTTGCTTCTGAGCTGGATGGCTGCTTGTTTACTTTCAATCCTTTAAGACCCCAGAAAGTTTAAAAAGGAAGGATCTGGGTTGGAAATGGTAATTGGAACTCTAAGTAAACTCCTTAGGCAAGAGGTAAGGCCACCAAGGAGAGGAAAAAAACACACTTATAAACACACCTATCTCGTTCTATCTTTGAATTTCCTGCCAGTGCCAGACCTATCAGAAGCCACAATTCATGGGGATATATTCATGTCCATAAAGTCAGCTGTTTGGAGCATGAAAGAGTGGAAAGACAAAAGCAAGATATTTGGCAGAACTTAAAATCTAGTGCAGGTAGAACAGGTGTGGAAAATCTCTTGGAGAATTTGTAGGGATTTCATTAAAGATATACAGGCAGTTTCTTTTCTGATATAAACTGTTCCCTCGGTTTATCAGTTTTCTTAACCTAGCCTCAACTTAATTAAACCTATCATCAATTCCACCCTGCCCTCTTCATCACTGTGTTAGTCCAGGTAGACTAGAGGAACAAATTTCATAGACACGGATATGGATATAAGGAAAGGGTTTACATACAAAAGGAATGTGACACTAAGAAGGCATCCCAATCCAGTCCAGTACAAAGTCATAAGTCCAATATTAACCCATATGCCGAAATCAGTCTACAAAGTCTTCTTCCAATTCACAAAGTCACAGGTCAGTGGGTGCAGAATCCCGGCACTGGTAGGGTCTCCCCATGGCTCCTCGCTTCCAGGGCTCAGGGTCCATCAACAGTATGCCGTTCCAGCTTCAGAGGTCTGGCTTCATCAGGCAAAGCTGTGTGGTCTCTCCGCTGGCTCCTCCAGCTTCTCGGACGCTGTCAGCTTGTCTTTCCGGTGATTCATTGTCTCTGAGACTAATTCCCAACAACTGGGGAGACAGCATCTCATCTTCATGAGGGAAATATCGTGAGATTTCCCAGAAGTCTCAGGAGAAAGCCATGCTCACATAGAGGCCTCATTGGCTACTCAATGGCTATCTCCAGATTAACAGGCCAGACTCCACCCCTGCTTTTCAATCATAAATTAACATAAGCACATGACGGCCACAATCACCATCAACTGTCTGGACTCACCATACAACCCCCACGCCCGTAGTTGCTTGCTATCCTTATTCAGATTCCAAACTGTCATGACCAGATAAAGTAATTATGAAAATAATGATGCCAGGACTGAGCCCCAGTGGCGTAGTGGCTGTGTGAGGGACTGTGGCCCACAGGGTGGGCGCTTCAAATCCAGCAGCCGCTCTCTAGGAGAAAGGCTGGGCCTCCTACTCCTACCAGGGGGCAGTGATGCCCACAAAAAAAAAAAGGAAGAAAATAATGATGCCATATCCCAACTAGGCCAATGCTAACAGCTTTGTCTTTGCTGCTTTAAAATTATTATTTTATTGTCAGTCAAGTGATGCCTCTGCCTCTTTAACATTCCTTGCATCTTACTTCCCAACCCTTTCATTTTCAAATCGCAAGCCTTTGGCGCAACCTGCTGATTTTTGGTATAAAAATTCTTCGTCCCTTCTTAACTTTAACTTTCATTAATCCTTTCTATTGTTATTGTGCCAGAGCAAGAAATTACTCATTTGTTCTCAAGACCCATCTTGCAAACTGTTATCCTAATCCTCCCCGTGCCCTTTCAAAAAATGTTCAAAAGTTTCCTCCCAATCAAGCCATTTATATGACTACATTTATATATTGGAACAATCCATTCTTTAAAAACTGTACTTCTGAAAGTATGATATAGGTGTTATCAGTAGAATGAATGTAAGATTCGGTTTGTGCTACTGTTTATATTCTTTTAAAAAAGTACTATATTAAATTAAATGTTTTAGGGGAAAATATGTGTGACTGAACACAGAGCACGTAACTTCATATAATCACATAGAATGAGAAGTTTTTAAATTTCTAAGTAAATATATAGTTCTTAAATGGTCCATAAAAACAGGGGTAGTGCAGACATAATGTCCAAAAGCACAATCGGCCTCATATATAATGAGTTAGAACTGCACATGGATTCTTTCCCCCTATAAACACATTAAAAATACTGTTGGAAATTTGTGACCACTTTGAAAAAACTTGGCGAAAATTCATAGGAATATCAAACAAAATAAAAGCTAGGTAAATCACATGTGAAATATATGCAGATACTAGTATAAATGTAGATAAGAGTCTATAATTTAATATATTAAATATATGCAGATCTAAAATAAGACATTCAAACTTATCAAAACTTACATAACACAGATGATCCATGGTACCCATTCAGTCTAGAGAAGTGGGAAGATGCAATAATTCCTGTATAAAGTTAACTGCAGCCTAACTATACTTCTGTAATAATTTCTTAACTACATCCTGTTGTTATTATGGTCCACTTAAAAGAAGTCTTGTGATACTAACTGCAGGAGCAGTGAATCCTCTAAGGTAGCTTTTCTAGTTACCTAAAGTCTCTCACTCCCAGCAAAGGAGCCTGGCCTGCAGGGGTCCAGGAAGAAGGGGGAAAGATACTGTGAGTACTTACAAACAGGATTCCCTGGTTTGCCGTCCTGCTGGGAACAGGATGAGCGTTCTCCTTACCAGCAAGAACCAGGAGTGCACCTGCACACCTACTGGATCCAGAAGACAGCAATAACATGGCAGGAGCATCAGCAGAACCAGGAGCCACTATGGAACAGCATAGTGAAGCCACAGAAGAATTAAAGCTGAATACTTGTGTGCAGGAAGCTGGCTTGCAGAGTGAGGCACCCTTTGGTACTGAATTATTCTTTCAAAAACCGCTTTAATCATGAATCTTGCCTGTGAGTTCTGTGTAGCCTTGCAATGAATATTACAAACTCCAAAAACTTATTCACTGGCTTCAAGTCAAGCAGACAAACAGCAACTGTCTAAGAAATGTCCCTATGGGTTTCTGAAATTGCAAATCTTTGCAAGGGTAGAAAAGCCACGTCTTTCTCCTGAAGAGCGAGCGACGGGTGGTTTCAAGCATCTGACCTTGTGTTACCTGCCCAACATGTTACCACTCGGCCACAAGGGCTCCTTGAGAGGTACAATCCGTCACTCTAGTAAGGCGCATTTCAGTAAAAAGCGGTGTGTATGACTTCATGGAATTTACAACAGAGCCAGCCCCTCAAGGAAATTATGAAAGAGATAATGCATAGAGCACAAAGGCTGGGAGTGAAGAATTTCAATATATGGATTCTGGGAGGAATTCAAGAGCTAAGAGAAACCACCATCAGAGGATAATGGAGTGCTAATCAGAAGACGAGGCTGTAGCAGCAGAAACGGTGGCAGAATGCAGTCCATCATGACCCACTGAGTAAAGGAGTTGAGCACCTTCAAGCACGAGGTTTGCTGATGAAGACTGAGTTAGGTTCACTGTTCCACAAAGCGAAACAAAAAAACTGGGTGCCTCTGGGTTAGGGTTTCCTGGCAAAGTTAAGTGCCTCTTGGCACTTATTGGTGGAGCTGAAGAGCTTGCTATTACTACTCACTTAAGTAGGGCAGAGGTTGGCCCAAGAGGCACAAGCAACTAAGCGACAAGGAGAGGCTGCCTCCAGTGTGGCCTGTTCTTTCACTCCCTGCCATTGAGCGGATGCTGACGCACAGCAACCCTGGAGGAGAGGGGAGGCTGTCCCTGTGAGTTTCCAAGATGGCAACTCTTTATGGGAGTAGAAAGCCCCGTCTTTCTCCCACAGAGTGGCTGTGATTTTGAACTGGTGACCTCAAGGACTGCAGTCCAACAAGAAACCACTGTGCCACAACAAGTTTCCTCCTCAGGTTGGGAGATGGGGAGGAAGGATGTTCCAATCACAAGCTTTATCCTGAGTAATTTCTGATCCTACACTGTCAACTGTTACTTACCTAATCAACGCTATAATCCTGAGCATTGTGCGTGAGTCATGTGTGACCCTGTCACAAATTATGCCAGCAAAGCAGTGCTGTGGGAAGGATGGCTGGGATCCCGCCTGATGAGCAGCGGGGGAGAAGAGGCATGTCTTCATACGTGGACTGCCACTGCAGATGGTGATCCTCTCTCACTGCAAAGTCAGAGGTGATCTGGTGCCACGGCACATTTTTGTTTTCTACTTCAATTTCATTTCACTTTTCAGAATTATCCTATAGATACCTCATACAATTAAGCAATTACATTGTTTTAAGACTGTTCTTTGCAAGACTGTTTATAATACTAAAATCCTAAATACCCATCAATAAGAACTGTAACAAATGATCAAAGATATGTGTAAGAGTACTTGCTCAAAAAGAACAAGTTGCACTTACACAGACAACCATCAAAGTTTGTGGAAATTTTGAATTATCTTTTAATCAAATTTTTCCATGAGCCCTCTGAAGCTCCCTCCTCTTTTTGCTGAATTTGTACAACTGAAAAATTAAGAGTTGGAATTTATTCATTTTGAATTGCTTCAAAAAATGATGAGCGCTTTTTAACAATATGCTTCTCATTGTAACCAAACTCTCTAGTACTTCTTGAATAGCATTATTGGTCATGTCAACAGCCCCAAATTATTTAACAGAGGGATAAGAGATCAAGATTTTTAAGTGAATCAAGGGGCAAGGGGCATATACAAGAACAATAAATGGGCATAAAAACCAGCTGATTGCCTTTTTGAAACTGTAAACAAATTTCTATTTTACAATAACATTATTCTGGTAACTATTGCTCAACCCAAGCAAACTTTGGTTTATTTCTCTTTTGCATCAGCTGTGTGGGTTGCCCATGTTTACAATAAAAAGAACTAGCCTAATTACAATTAAACTCTTACAACATCGTATGATTAAGCCAAGACATGGAATATCAGAGGGCTTCGGCAGGTTATAATACTTACTTGCAGTATTACACATTGCAATATATACAATTATAGATGACATATTTGTACAGAACTACGAAGGTCCTTCTGCTGTAGGACAGAGAAGTGGCCCGCACTGCCAATGAGGAGATAAATGCTTTGGTGGGCATGGCGCTGCAGACTCAAAGAGGGTGAATGAACACTTGCTACCCTTACCCTGCAAGTGCTACGTGCACAATCTTGGTTTTGCCTAAGGAGAAATCTAAAGCACGGCATGCTACAAGATATTCCCAGTCATCATCTAGGTATATCTTTCAAAGTACACACACACACACACACACACACACACACACACACAGTAAGAGTTCTTAAGTCTACTTTCTGACTTCTCCCTTTTACTTCATCAGAACAAGAAAAGGGAAAAAAAAGCTACATACCAAAACTGAACTATCCGCCCCCCCTCTTTAATAGACAGCTGACCTGTAACAAGCAGGGTTTGAACTGCATAAACCCTGTTAGCTCTCCACTAACTGCTTGTTGGAGAGAAGCATCAGTGAATCTTTTAAAATTATTGAACTTTCCTCAGTGGGGTGTGTGTGTGTGAGGTCTTGCAAATAAGTTGGCACATGAAATTCAATTGCATGTTGTTCAAAGATCAGCTGCACTTTATAAATTGTGTAGTTCTTCTGGCTTGAAATCTCTCCGGCATCTCTTATCTTTAAAAGTCAAACCCAGAATCTACTTCTGTGAGACTTTCCTTGATTTTAAAGCAAGGCTGTTTGTTTGTTTTGGTTGATTTCTTATACCATTCGGTTGCTATAAGTCATTTAAGCAAAAAACCAAACCTGTTGCCACCAAGTCAATTCCAACTCACAGGACTTTGGAAGCAGATGTATTATACAATTATCCTCCATGTTGTCATGGGATGCCATTTTCTTAATGTGTTGCAAGTTGAGTGGCAGATATGCTAATGAGGTTGAATTTAATCTACAGCATTAAGGTGAATCTTGGGTTACTATCTTTTGAGATATTTCTAGCCTACTCAGAGAATAAATTTCTTTCATTCTCCCCCCTTGTGGTATTTCTGTTACAGGAGCACAAGACAACCCAAATGCTGGCTTTTCGATCACACCTGCCTCTTGACACTGGATTAACCTTTGGCCAGCAGTAAACTTGACTTTAATCTCAGACACATGTACTAGATGAAAAAGCATTATTGTAACTGCTAAGAAATGAGGTTTTTGGTTTTAAAATGTGAGTCAGGGGTCCTGGTGGCAGAGTGGTCATATATGGGACTACTAAATACAAGGCCAGCAGTTTGAAACCACAAGTCACTCCATGGAGAAAGAGATGAAGCTTTCTATAGTAAGCCTTCTACTGTAAAAAGTTAGTCTTGGAAACCTACAGGAGCAGTCAGGCTACCCTGTCTTATGGGGTCACTATGATTCAGAATGGACTCCATGGCAGTGAGTTTGATTTTGAAGAATAATTCTGATTTATTCTAAAAACAAAAGCCTAGAATTTCAAAGATTGATTTTTGTTAAAGTTACTCTTTTTAATTTTGTGATCCTTGAGATAGCTGTTAAAGCTCTCTGGAGTCCACACCTTTCATCCCTTTATACTTTTTGAAAATAAGCCATTAAAAGCAAGCATGTTAATTGTGCAATATTTTCCCAATCAGAACATCATTACAATTTGTGAGTATATTCCTGCTCCAAGGTTTGACTATGAATAGAGATGAAGGCAAGAAGAAATAAGTCATTAAGAAGTAAAAGACAACTATAGGCCCCTTTTCCTAAAATAGTACAGTTGTGGGGCTGAGCCCCGGTGGTGTAGTGGTTGTGTGTGGGACTGCAGCCCACTGGGTTGGGTGTTCAAATCCAGCAGCAGCTGTCCAGGAGCAAGGCTGGGCCTCCTACTTCCACCAGAGGGCAGCGATGCCCCCCCTCAAAAAAATAGTACAGTTGTGCCTCATATCCCATTAACTGTCACTTCCTGTCATTTGGTTAGTTTCTTCAGAAAATATACTAATTCCTACCATATTTCATGACAATTCTCATAAAATATTAAATATCTAGATTTTAAAATAAATTATGCTTACATGGAGCAAAATAATAACAGCAGCCTTTGACCCCTTCAAATCCCTTATAAGCATTCTGAGAAATATGCACGGGCATTCAATATCCATCAATTCTAACCCTATCGGGGGAGAAAACTATCTCTTCAAGTTTCCAAGGCTTTAAACCTTCATCAGAGCTCATCTCCCCCCCTCCCCCCAGAGTGTCTGGTGGGTTTAAACTACTGACCCTGAGATTAGCAGCCCAATATTCCACCAAGGATCCTTGATGCTCTACAGTTTTTTAGTTGGAAAAATATTAGAAACTTTGACTTCATCAAGTAAACTACACGAGACACACAGAGATGTAATGACTTCATATGACCCTTCTAGCCACAGGTCCCCCTTTTGTGATGTCAATTCTAACCTCTACGCCTGTGGTTTTAACCCAGTTTGGGATGGGTTTCCTATTGCTATTGAACCTCTCTCATACTTGGGATGCTACATCTATTTTGACTCTACATTAATTAAGAATGAATTTTATTTTCAATTAATTCTTATCTTTAAAACTTATTTCAAAAAAATCATGGCTCAAAAAAACCCCAGCACATCCTAATCCTATCAAATAGGTACTGGGATAAACTTTAACATTGAAAAATATTTTATGAAAACTTTATCTAAAGGTGGTATAAGCCACTGTAATGCTTAGTTATTAATTCTATTCAATAGCCCCAAGCATTAGAGGACTCTGTAATCTATCAAGCGAACTGGAACACAAGCAAAAGGAAGTACTAAAATGAATCACATAGGACACAGGTGACAAGTAGGGGTAGCCTGGGGAATTAAGACACGGAATCATCTGACCTAGAAGTTACTGTAGGTTGAGTGCAGGATGGGAGGTGGGAGAGGCAGCCAGCTGCTAGATCAGAATGATACTATCACCAGGTAGTTGGCTTCTCAGAGTCCTTGATAGCAGTACTTAACTAAAAGATGCCAATCAGCATGATCCAGCAATCTCTTCAAACTTCACATTCCTGGACCCTCCCTGTGGAGATAATGGAAGTCCAAGCAGCAGTCTTTATTTTCACTCCACAGGTGACTGTAAAGCACACTCCAATTTCCACATTGCCACTAAGCAGTGTGTCTCTCAAACATCCACCAGTCTACAAATCACCTGGGAATCTTATTAAAGTAAAAAATGTATTCTGTACATCTGAGGTGGGGCACTTTCCACAGCTCTCAAGCTGTATTGACAGGCAAAGGTCTATCAGGGTCAACTCGAAGGCTGGATGACCCATTCCAACATTGCCGGTATGATGAGGTGAGATCAAGCATTGGGCTGAAATAAAAACTAATCAGGATGCAAAAACAAGGGCCAAAGAGAAAGCAGGATAAAGACTGAAATAAGCCAATGGGGTCCTGGAGCCATCCAACCCCTAAAAAAAGTCCAATGTCATACCCCTAGACAAGGTCATTGTCCTCCAATTTGGAGCAGCCAGATTCCTGACTGAACCGTTCTTTGCATATTAAATCTATGCACTTTCTGTCTGGTCATCTGGGGTGCCTCTCTCTGCTGGGCAGCAAAACAATCTGGAGAAACTTGCTAGCTTTTCTCTGGAAAATAAAAAAAGCCCAGCAACATTGAATTTTGGCTCATAACAGGATCATTTTAGCCTTGCTACTCCAAGGTCACTTTTTATCTATCCTCTTATGCCCCAAAGTGAACAAAGGTAGAGAAAACAAAAGTGGAGAAACACATGTTTTCATACCAGCATTAATTACATTAAACCATTGAAGTTGCTATACTTCTTTTTATATTTTTTGAAATTAAACCCTTCAAAAAGAAAATTAAATGCTTTAGTTTTTTAATGTTTGCATTAAAATCTATAGCGATCAAAACTTAACCAGCTATGGTACATCCAAGAAATATTAAATTTATGCAGAATTAGAGTAATTAAAAAGTCTAAATCTGGGGCATAAATATTTAGTGATAGAAATTTCCAACAAAAATAAATTTTCTGTCTCCAAGAACTAGAAAGTAATAAACAGAGTTTGTAACATATAGGAATGAGGGTAAGGAAGACAACATGGGTTATTACCAACCACGTCTCCAAACTGTGGGCAGAAAACGTCACTCTCAATGCTGGCTCAACCTTCTTCACCAATTGCATATTCTAAGAATATATCACATTAAAACTAACTGATATGCAATATAAATATCCCTTAAGTTGCTAATTTAGAATCTCTATCAGGTTGCTAACAACATGAACAGTTAATGTCTTTTTAGCTACTTGTGAAGACTGTTGTGGTACGTTTTTTTTTAAGCCTATATATTTAACCAAGGCCAAAAAAAAAAAAAACATCTAGCACCCAATAAACTTCACCTGGCAAGTTTAAGCAACAGTATTTACATTTCTGGTAGAATATGGCTGATATTTGAAATTACATTTACATAAGAAAAGCAGAAGCATACTTCCTTATAAAAGAAGTCTTGATATGCCAAAGCCACCTGTCTCAGAAAGTGCCACCCTCATTAATCAAACAAGCCTCAATTTCAAATCCTCATTGAGATCAAACCTATGCAAGTGTTACTGCAAAAATAAATACCTGACGCAACAGATAACATCAGTAAGAGCTCTGTTTAGCAGTACAAGAGTCTTAATTGCTACCCTTGACCTTAACAAGAAGCAGTGATCAAACTTCTTTGCATTTACTCATTCAAGAAACTTTCACACCCCTTACCACTCAGTCCATTCCTGCTCATCAACATCCTGCAAGGCAGAGGGGATCTTTAAGAATGCAGACTGCCAGGCAACAGCTGGTAGGCTTGAATTATGGACCTTTTGGTTATCAGCTAAGTGCTTTACCCACTGTCCCACCAAGGGGCCTTTATTCTACAGTACCCTGCCAATTACTCTCATTATCTACTAAAGAGAAATTAGGGTCCACGGGGTAGCAAAAACTGTTTGCTCTTGGCTACTAATCAAAAGGTTGGTGGTGGGAAAGGTGACCTACCTCCTTAAGAACACAGTCTCTCCTGCATAAGCATATGTGTTGAAGAGAGCAGATGGTGCCCAGATATCAAAAGATAAAGCATCTGGGGTCTTAACGGCTTGAAGTTAAACAAGCAGCCATCCAGCAGGGAAGAAAATAAGCCCACGTGGAAGAAGCACACCAGCCTGTGTGATCACGAGGTGACAATGGTATCAGGTATCAAAGATCCATAGCAAACAATTTTATTGGTGCAAAAGAGGAGGGTGGAGTGGAGACCCAAAGCTTATCTATAATTGGACAATCCTCCCACAAAGGGTTACAAGGAAGGGACATCATGAAACTTATCATTCCTCTACTTTCTGAATGCTTTCCTGCCCCCCCACCCCCACCCCATGACCCAGTTCTACCTTACATATCTCACTAGACCCAAGTACACTCATTGGTACAGATAAGAGCTCTAGACATCTGGAATTCAGGACAGATAAAATCCTCAGGAACAGTAGTGGGTGTGGCCATATCATGAGGGTAGGGAGGTGGGGATGGGGAATCCATCACAAGGTTGGATCCATAAGGCCCCCTTTAAGGAGGGCAAATAGCAAACATGGGTAAAGGGAGACAACTGGATGGTATAAGATACAAAATAACAATATTAATAATATGTAATTGATCAAGGATTCAGGAAGGGGGGGCGAAGAGGGTAAAAATAGAAGCTGATACCAGGGCTCAAGTAGAAAGAAAATGTTTTGGAAATGTTGATGGCAACATATGTACAAGTGTGCTCAATAAACTAAATGATGGATTGTTAGATGATTTGTAAAAGCTCCCCCAATAAAATGATTAATAACAGAACAAGAAAAAAAAGGATCACACACTGCCTCTGAAGTTGTCAGCAAATGGAAGGTAAGAGGCTAGTTGGAGGAGAAAATAGATACATCTCACCAGTACTATGTAAGGCAGCTTTTTGCCTGAAACAATCAAAATGTTTCTTTGTTTCAATTTATACTCCCCTACATGCCTTTACAAGGAACCCTGGTGCTGTAGTAGTTACACACTGCTCTGCTGACCACAAGGTGGACAGTTACAAACTACCAGCTGCTTCACGGGAGAAAGATCAGCAAAGAATAATGGTCTCAACCCAGAGGGATAGTTTTACTCTGCATCAAGACATTAGCACCAAGATTTTTTGGCTTATGTACCTTTCCAAGGAGCCCTGACAGCTTAGTGGGTTGCACATTCAGTCTGCAGGGGTAGCAGTTCGAACCCACCAACCAGTCCAACCAGAGGAGAAAGGGGGCAGTTCTCATCTGTCTACAGGGTAACTATCAGTCAGAAGCAATGCAATGATGATGAGTTTGAGGTTCGTAAGATAAATCTGTAACCTCTCCCTGCAATAAGTAAGTAGAGAGAACTAAAGATATCAATTCCCATCTCAGTTTATTCTCTATTCCATTAATTCAGTTAAAATAAATTCCCAGTCTCAGGCTGAGCCCCGGTGGCATAGTGGTTGTGCGCAGAACTGCGGCCCACTGGGATGGAAGTTCAATTCCAGCTCCACAGGAGCAAAGGCTGGTCCTCTACTCCCACCACCAGAAGGCAGTGATGCCCAAAAACCAAAAAATAAAAATAAATTCCCAGTCTCACCCTTGTTAGCTGTCTCTAGGGACTCTGTTTTAGATTTTTTCTTGTCTTCATCTTCTTCAGGCTTTTCAGTACTTGGCCTGGACAGCCGATTCCTTAGAGAAGTCTCTTGACTTGCCATTGCGTGATCTATAAAAGAAAATGTAAAATATATGAACTAAAAAGGTAAAAAAGTTTGAACTTAGGATCTGGTGAAGGTTAATTACACAGTATCAGCATATTTAAGGGAGATGAAAATACACATATTCTCTTTCTTGTTTTACTTGAATGCTAAAACATTTTTTGAATGAGATTTTATAATAAATTCAAAGAACTAGTCCCTAAAAATAGCTGACTTAAAAGACTCTTACTTTTTTAATTTGTAAGTTTTAGCATATAATTAACATATACAATTCAACAGTTCAATAACATTAAGAGTTACAATATCATCAGCACAATCAGTTTTAGAACATTTTTTTCTTTCTTATTGTTAGTAGCTCTCCGTGTCCCACAACCTCCCCTTGCCGTAACTCCAAGGAACCATTAATCCACTGTCTCTATAGATTCACCTATCCTGAATTTCATATACACAAAAATATTACTGAGAAAAGAAACAACAATAACAAAGTAAAACAGATAAACTTTAATCAAAAGTAAACAGAAAATATTAAAAAGTAGGGCAAATTTTAAATGCATTAAAAGGGAGATCAAAGGATAAAGTATTAAATTTTGGCCAATTGCATCTGCAATAATCCATTCTCCAATGCAACTGGCATGACAGCAAGGCTATTACATCCCTGGGACTATGGATGGTCAGAGGGAAGATGAATCAGAGGCTTAATCTCCTCACTTAAAAAAAAAAACATTAAAATGAGTCAGAAGGGAAAACGAATGATAAATAAGCTAATACATTTTAATCTAACTCCATCTGCCATAACCAACTTTATGATGTTCCACGCCTGAGTAACAGGGCTGTTCACATCAGAGGAGATTCCCTGGGAGCTTCATCCACGTGTGGGCCCTGCAAATGGGGTTTGGGTTTCCACTGTCATTCATAGCTTTCTGCAAAACAGGTGTTCACAATTTAAGCTGATACCATTCCCTCCTTCAAATTTGGACTTTATCATTTACAGTCCTTGGATCGCACAGTGCTTCTGACTCAAAGCAACCCTAAATTTCAGACAGACTTGTCAGAGAATTTCAAGGATATAAATCTTGGTGAACCCTTACTAAGGGTTCATGGAGGAGGAAAGGGAAACATGGGGAGCTGGTACCGAGGGCCTGAGTGGAGGGAAGATGTTTTGAGACTGATGATGGCAACAAGTATGTAAATGTGGCCTGCATACAATTGATGTACGGATGGCAACAAGTGTGTAAATGTGGCCTGCATACAACTGATGTACGTATGGATTGTGATGGGAGTTGTAAGAGCCCCCGATAAAATGATTCATTTTTTAAAAGGGGGGTAGGGGGAAAGAGGAGCTTTTACCAAGGGCTCAAGTGGACAATATTTGGAAATGAATATAGAAACACGTGTACAAATATGCTTGATACAAATGTTGTATTGAATATTATAAGAGCTGTAAGAGTCTACAATGAGATCATTGGAAAAAAAAATTCTTGATGGAAACAATCATCACTTCTCTTTCCCACAGAAGGACTGGTGGGTTCGAATCACCCAGCATGCGGCTGTCAAGTATGTAACTACTACACCACCAGGGCCTCTTTCAGATGTACCACACGAGAGTAAATCAAATGCTATGAGCTTTCTCTAAATAGTTTAGAGATCATATGGCATCTGAAGAAGTACAGTCTGTATCATAAGACCCCAGAAAGCCCTCTACTTAGCATAAATCCTAGAAAATAAGAGTCGTGACATACATAGCTCTAAGTACAGCTGTGTTCACAGCAGCACAATGGAAACAACCTAACCCTAACAGTGGTCAGGCGGATAAAGAACTCTGGAAGGAATATATAGAGGAATACTATACAGTGTTAGAGAAAAACAATGAGGTCTGCAGAACTCCTCCTAGTATGGAAAGCCCTGGAGGCCATGAGTCAATCACAATGCTAACACCTATCACTTTGAGGACCATTATTATATAAAGTCAAGATGGTCACTAGCGGATGAGGGGGAGGGAATGTAAGTCACAAGTTAAAAGGTAGATAATCGTTCACGTGGGCGAAGGGGAAGGCAATATTCTGTAAGGGTGCTTGACAGATGAGGGACCACGGGAAGACACCAGGTGGTTTGCAAAAGCTACCTGAAGGCAAGAGAGAAGAGAGGCAATGCTTACTGCTACATATGCAATCGTGCAATAGTGGACGGCTATTTGCATATAGACGTTTGGGTAGACAAGCAGAACAGCTGTGGGAGGGTGATGGGAGTGTACCGACAGCTGTGTACAGACTTGATAGAGGATATCTGTATATTTGTATTTGTCTTTACTCCAAATGTACTCATGAATGTGGTTGTGGCTCATGCTAGGGGCTGAATTACAAAAGCTTCTTAGACATGACCAATTACTTTCCGGATGTGAGTCACTGTGCCTGGGGGATTAAGGTCATAGTCTCAAGGGTCAGTTGTCATTGAGTAATTCACAAAGACAATAAGCTGTGTCCTACTTTGGTGAGGAGCTACCGGGGTCTTAAAAGCTCAGAGCAGTCCTCTAGGGCACAGAGCTCAATTTCTCCCCTGCAGTGGAAAGAAGAGTGATGTCCATCAACGACAGATGGAAACGATGAATTCCAGAGACTAGATGACAACAACACCCTCAGCCTCCACAACACTGCGACCCGGGGTGCTCGGCTAACTAACCACTACGAACGGCTCTGCAAAGGGCCACATTAGGAAGTCCTACACAGCAAGGGAGAGGAAATGTGGACCAACACTCAGAATCACGTAAGAGATTGGTCCGATACAGAGGAAGAACCCCCAAGATAATGCCCCCCAGTCACCTTTTTCAGGTCTGATTCTAAAGTCTCTCCTGTGGTAGAATAATCCATCATTCAAGATCGAAAGGGCAGCATCTACCAAAGGACAAAGTTCAAAGGGAGAGGAAAGAGAAGGTGAAAGGGAAACGGGAAATGCTGGGAGGAAGTGGAATATGTATGGTACATTGAGGGGGGTGGCAATAAATGAGTTGAAAACAAATGCATATGGATTATTCAAAGTGAAACTGATTATCTACACTGCAAACTTTCATCTAACTTATATCAAAAAAGTTGGGTTTTTAAAAAAAATTTATTTCATACATACAGATATTTTGGAGACGTATTAAAGGAACCTCATAAGGTCATCATGAGTCAGAATTGACTTGGTAGCAGGAATGACCTTGGCCGTGACCACATTCTCAGATCACATACATCATAAGACAGAGATTAAGTCTGACCTGAGCTCCGCCTGCTCTACATGCAGACTATTGTTTGCTGACATTAACTGTCTGAACAGGAAATGGAGATGAATTACAGTAACGAATACTCTGTTTGACACAGAAAGATCATTTTGGAGAACAGATCACAGCGAGGCAAGAGTTACAAACATGGGGCCACTTAGTTAACCAGGTGGGAAGTAAGAGATTTGTATTTTTTGACCACTCCATCTAAAATACAACCTCTGTGAATCTCCTTACCAACTCAGAGACTAGTCAGATAGACTAACTGGAATCAAAGTAAATGGTTTATAAAAGCTAGCATAAGTGTGAGGTCACCCTCCCATAGAAGACAGGTCCAAGTGAAAGGGGCTATCCTCTTCATTTCTTATCGCTTCCAGGTCACCGCTGCAGCCTTCCAATCTTTTAAAATCATCATACAATTGCCCTTGATACCACCATTCCTGTGAGTTAAGTACAGTTGTTTTGGTCACTCCTTTCACGGAGGACGTATACATCAGGCTGCTCCCCACCACTCATTCTTCCCACCTGACCGCACTCTGAGGAGCCTTGGAGGTGTAGTGGGTGATCAAATGAATGGCCAACCACAAGATCCTATTTTTAGGACCAGGAAAACAAGAAAAAAAAATCTGAACCAAATAATTACCAGTATACTAAAATACCCCAATCCTCAGCAATCCACAGCAATGCCAACAACAGTGGACAGTAAGCGGGTACATGGGATCACAGACAAATGCTCCGGAGTACCACACCTTACGACCATAAGATGCACCCTCGTTTTCCCCCCACTTTGGGGGCGGGAAAAAGTACATCTTATGGTCCAACAATTATGGTACCAGCTCTGCTTGGGAGAAAGAGGCTGTCTGCTCCAGTAAAGATGTTAAGTCTCGGAAACACCAAGGAGAGGTTCTAGCCTGTCCTAATTGTCAGAATAGACTTGGGTAGCATGAGTTTCTTTGTTTCTTCTTTATTATTATACTTCAACATTCACGTTTACAGATCCACTACAATATCCTCATACCTTAGCTCCTTGACTTGTCCTAGCTCCAAGAAGTTGTTCTTACTAGATTCGTCTGTCATGTCTTGTCCTAGAACTTACGGTATCCCATGTGTTAATTCTACTATGGCCTATGGAGTTATGATGACTCAGAATGGGGAAAATGGACCACTTAATCCTCATAGCCATTTTTGCAGTAGCTATAAGTAATTTTCCCAGCATCAGGTCATAATTCAAGGGCAATAGAATGAAGCTAACAAAGAGATTTCGCTAAAAGAGAACCAAGAGCTGGAAATCAAGTTGGGAGAAAACAAAGTAATAATCTGTGGTCAATATTTTTAAAATGGAAAAGACTTGTGGCGTAGTGTTTGAGTACGGGACTGCGACCCACGGGCTTGGCGGTTCAAATCCAGCTGCAGCTCTCCAGGAGCAAGGCTGTGTAGCTCCCACAAGCACCAGAGGGCAGTGATGCCCCCCCCCAAAAAAAATAAAATGAAAAAGGGGGTACAACATGTGGTATATCACAATTCGGGGATATTAATAGCTACCATTTTCTTTACTACTTTTACAGTTTCGGGAAGAAAAACAAGGATCTATCTTGGAGTGGGTTGCAAAATGGGATGAGGAAGCAAAAACAGCGGTCATAAGACTTAAGGCTCTGACTAATTCAGCAGTGGGGGAACCAAGAGTTCACAGGATTAGTGTTTACAGCACAAAGGTATATCAAATCGGAGACATTCAGAACGCACAGAGACGTGTTCAGAGTTACACAGCCAGTTAAGTGGCAGACGTGTTTTCATTTACAAACTAGACGGAAAGCTAGAACTAGATAGCTACTTAAAAAGTACAATGACACAAGAAGAACTTAAAAATCATTGCAGCTCTGTAACACGGTGTGACAGTATCTAATTTGCCAACCACAGCAAAACATAGGGAACAGCATGCTGAAAAGAATGATCAACTTTAACCTACCTGCAGCTTTACCATTAGAAAAGCTTTCAAAGGACACTAGTGTGAGTCTTTTAACAATGCTCACCGGACTTATTCTATCACTCTTAAGTTTAGCGGAGGAGAAACAATTGCACGCGGAATTTACAATCCTGAACATAAAAACTCTACTTCTCTTCACAAGGAGCCCTGGTAAGGGAGCTGTCTGATTAAATGTTGGACTTTTCAAATTAAGATCTGGGTTCCGACCCAAAGGCTGTTCCTCAGGGGGTATGTTGAGGCTATCTCTTTTTTCTAGACAACCTTATATAGGTCTGAATTCAAATGCATTCTGGGCAAAGAGGTTTTCTTGTCTTTTTCCCACCAAAGATTTAAACTCTTACAACTCTACAACTTTTTCCATATCAAAGAACTGAGGCCATTAAGTTAACTAGCAAAACTAAAGGGCACAGATAAATCTTATTTGTATCTGTGTGGTTAACATAACAATGTGTCCTTCACCATAAGTTCAAGGGGTTCACAGTGCGGGCCCAACACCAAAGCAAAACACTAAGGGCATGCAACAGAACTGCAAGAGGGCAGAGCAAGGAAGTCCCCAGGAAATACCAAAAATAGACTTTGGGGTCAGGGCGTGGCACCCCATCAAACTCAACCAGAAAACACTCCTAAAGGTGAACAAACAATCTTGAACTTTTTTTTTTTTAAAAAAAAGGTAAGTTCAGATACAAAACATCTCCTTTTCCATGTGTCCTGCTTAACTGGTCTTGCTTTTTTTTCACTTATTTTCCCATGAAACAGACGCACTTCTGGAGCATTTTCTTGTTAGTATTATCCATTCAAAACTTTCTTGGTCTGTCCTCCAGCTCATTCTGAATTTCATTGTGCCAGGCCCCAGGGAAATGAGACAGACGGAAGACTAGCCCCCCAGCCCATAACACACTCCTGATAACTGATGAGTAACCACTGCTAAGAGGGCTTAACCAAGATGGCTTTC
Organism: Nesogale talazaci; assembly: GCA_004026705.1. Classification (NCBI taxonomy): domain Eukaryota; kingdom Metazoa; phylum Chordata; class Mammalia; order Afrosoricida; family Tenrecidae; genus Nesogale; species Nesogale talazaci. The sequence goes on from PVJH01019485.1 coordinate 38,288, forward strand.
TTGCGGAAGTGATGTCTGAGCTGCTAACTGAAGTATGTGTAGGAGTTGGGGAAATGAAGAAGGAGCAGTACACATGCAAGGATCCTCTGACTAGCAGGCAGGACTGGAGACAGGCATTTGTGGGAAGAAAATGAAGCCAGTGTGGCTTCAATCCAGGACCAGGAAGAAAATGACTCAAAATGAGTCGGAAGGGGAAGATAACTCAATATTTTGGTTTTTATCCTTGAATGGGAAATCGTTGCCCTTTCTAATCACGTGATGCCTTGAGTCACGCGGGCATTTTTAAGCCACTGGAATGAAATGTTCTAAGACTTCCTTCTAAAATCCATTCTCAGGATCTCAACCACACAAAAAAATTGACTGCATAAGCCTTTATCTACACCGTCCACCCAGCCCCAAACAAACTCTCGGCCCTCACAATCAATCCTGACTTATGGCTACCCCTACATACCCTTTCAAAAGTGGTAAATCTTTACAGGAACAGAGAAGTCTCATCTTTCTCCCCTGAACCGGTTGGTGTGTTTGAACCACTCATCCTGAGGTAGCAGACCAATGCTCATTGGACAAGGTACCAGGGCTTCTTAACCACGAAACTCAGAGAAGGCTAAAATGAACTCCTAAAATTGAATTCGACGTCAAAAGGCAGACACGCGTGAAGGTTTTTTTAAGCAGTTTAAGCAGATGACGGCCACTTAAATATTAATCCAAATTCAGATTCAGAGGATGAAGTTTGTATTTTCTACTTACTAATAAATTCTAACCATATATGTCATTTAAATCACACGGCTGTTAATGAACATTTAAGGAGACGGATCAAAATGTGCCAACTGTAGCCTAACACTTGAAAATAAAACCATTTAAAGACTACCCGGGCCCTTCAGATTTCGCAGTCTTGTCAGGTCATCCCCTCACTCACTTTCTCCTAAGTCAATAAAAAGCAGACTTCGTGCGTGCATTTTGGGGGTTTTGCTTTTCAAGGAATAAAAAGTCTCTTCAAAATCTTAACTTTCTTTACTGTCAGTTTGAGGGATGTCACCAGGTTTGGGGGTTTAAAGGCTGCGACCGATCCGAACTTTCCCTCCTTTCCCCTCCCCGCCCCTCCCCCGGGGCTCGCCGAGTGCCTCGACCGAGGTCCGAGCCCAGCGCCGCGGGACAGCGAGGCCCGGCCCGGCAGCCGCCATCCTCCCTCGGCCTCTCCGCCGGTGGCGGGCTGACCTCGGCGGCCCGGGATGAGCGGGTGCGGGCACACGGGCTTTACCTGGGGCCAGAGCCCGGCTGCGGAGACTTCAGCCCGGAGGCCCGGCCAGAGACGGGAGGTCGTCACGACGCGGGCAGCGGGAGACCCGTCCGGTCAGCTCGGAGTCCAGGACGCCGCCCGCCCGTGCCCGCAGGAAGATAAAGCGGTCCGCACGCCGGCCCCTCCGCCCCCTTCTTCCCAGCCCCCTCCGCGGCGTCACGCGCTCGGCGTGCGCGGAGTACGAGTTTTATTGGTGGTCCCGGCTGCCTCTAGGCCCCGCCCACCGCCCAGAGCGGGCCCGCCCACCGCTCAGGGCAGCCCCGCCCCCTGCGCGAGCTCGCGGGCTCCCCGCTAGAGTCCCCAGCTGGCCTCCGGAGCTCGGCGAGGCAAGTGGCACGTGAGCGGAGGGTGACACTGGCGACAGCGGCTGGCTTTCCACTTACACCCAGCCATCGACTTTGCGGCAGAAACGGGACCTAGACAGAAAAGCTGCCTGCCGGTCCGCGACCGCATCCTGCACAGCAGTCGGGGACTGGAGAGGCTCGCGCTGCTCCTATGGACGCGCAGAAGTCGCTTCGGGGGGAGATTGTGACGTACTGGCGTGTGAATTGATCCTCTAGGAACAAAAGATGAGCACTGGCCAGAAAGGTTGTCCTGGGGTGCCCTATGCCTTGTAAGCCACGCTGGGCAGTGTCTGGCCCTCCGCAAGAGGCAAAAGTAAGGCAGGTGAAGGGTGCTGGGCTCCTCCTGTGGACTTCATCATCAAAGCAAAGCTAACCGTGTGGATACATCGATTAAGCATGACGGTTAATCTCTCAGCGTTTGCGGAGACAGCACTGTAGACGAGTGTAAGATAAGAAGTGCAAACGGAACCTTGAGCGGTGCAAAAAACTGGTGTTCACAGCCTCCAAGCCAGGACCAGCTCATCCGACCTGCCTAATCACTCCCTCTGACCTTACTCTGACCAGGTTGGGGAGACCACCAGCGGTTAGACTGCTCTTGCTGTGGGTGTGGCGCGTGGGAGCGGGGAAGAGTTCCTTGAACTGACCTTGAAACAGAGTGGATTTTTACCACTTCCCCTGGCTACCCTGCTCATCCCAAAGTAAAACAGGCCGCAGCATTCAGATGAATACTCAGTATTTGCCATCATGGGCCAGCCTGCCCCACTTCCCCCCTTCTACCCTTGTGATGGCAATTTCTGCCAACTGCAAGGGGGTAGGTCCTGGTAGAGCTCAGGGACTTGTGTGCTTCACCTCTGCCTCTCTCCAATTAAAATGCAGTGCAGCACAGGGACTCCTTTCTTTTGGAACTCTCCAGGCCACCCTGCATACACATCCAAAGATTGTTGCCTTCTCACTATTTCATCTATTCAGGCAAAAAAAAAAATACTGATTTTTCTAGGTGCTAGGAATACATCCGTGAATAAAATTAAAAGGACCACACTACCCTTAGTAGATTTTGCTTCTGTGTGGGCAAAATACTTTATTTTTGTTAAGTTAATAAAGTAATCTTGTTAAAGAATAGTGATTTCTTTTTTTGTTTGTTTGTTTATTTGTTAAGGAATAGTTTTGGTAAGGAAGTAAAACAGTGGTCAGGGAAGGTCTTTCTGAGGAAACAAGCGGAGTCGTCCATTACCAAACATGGAGAAACCTTCGAGATGGAGGACACGTGAAAGACCCTGATGCCGAACAAGTTTGGGTGGTTTGAGAAAGAGAATGCCAGGAAGTTTCAACATGGTGAGTAGAGGTGTGAGTTGAGCCTGGAGAGTTGAACAGAGCCAAGTCATGTTTGGAGTTTTGTTATTATTGTTGTTGTTACTAAGCACGATAAAAAGTTGACAAATGCGATTTCATCTATTTCACATGTGTCACTTGGAGGGAAGCAGGAATAGAAGCAGGAAGAGCCCACAGGACAATGAGAAACTATAGGACAAATCCATGCATTCAGGTGCTTGCCATGGAAATAGAATTTCAAAATATTTTGGGGGGTTCAAGTGTGAAGAAAATAAACAACCAGAACCCCAAGTTGTTCCCTTACGAAAGTGGAAAGGTGGCAATACCATTTAGTGAAGGGGGAAATACTGTATAATAAAAAGTGTGGTCATGAAAGCCTGTGTCCAAACTTCTGGTTTCTGGTACCACAAACTGGAAAGTTCACATTAGTTAAACCTTGGATCAAGACTAGGCTAAATACTAATGTTGGCATCATTTTATTTAAAGAGAGGGAGAGAACGTAGACTAGATGATGGGGATACAAAGGATATGAGCAGTGATTCCCTGGAAGTTGCTGCAATTCTCATGTTCCAAGACATAATACCTAAAAGTCACTTGATAAATATATTGAATAAATGACGTCAACTGAAAGGCCAAAGTCCTTAGAATGTAGATGGATCCCAATAATATTATTTCACTTGTTCTATGTCATCACTTCTTTTTCTAGAAACAGAAATCTTTATAATACAAAACTAACTATAAACCAAATGAACTTATTACCATGGAGCCATTTCTTAATCATATGGACTCTATAGGACACAGCAGAATTGCCCCTGTAGGCATCCAAGATTAACTCTTTTTATTTTTTAAGATTAACTCTTTTTTTGGGGGGGGCATCACTGCCCTCTGGTGGTCGTGGGAGCTACCCAGCACTGCTCCTGAGAGCCACCGCTGGATTTGAACTGCCAAGCCTGTGGGCCGCATTCCCGCACTCAACCACTTACGCCACCAGGGCTCAGCCCCAAGACTAACTCTTAATGATGGAGAAAGCCAAGTCTTGCTCCCAGGAAGCAAATGGTAGTTTGAAACTGCTGGCACTGTAGTTAGCAACCCAACACTACTCCATCAAGGCTGTCTTATAATATAAGAAGTCAGTAATCTATCCCAGTTAAATGGGCTGGGCTCCATGGATTTTCTATAGCTCTAGTGATAAATAGTAAAACATATTCTAAGAACACACATAAGAAACACCTCCCCCCAAAGTTCCTGAATCACCAGCAGTATGTTAGTTAGT
>PVJH01019486.1:0-42568 GCA_004026705.1 Nesogale talazaci
GGCGCCTTGGTGACAGACTCTGGGAAAGAAGAGTCTTATGGACTCTCAGCCAGAATTACAAGTGTTAGGGGAAAGGATACGGGCTGTGCTTTGAAAGGAGGGGTGAGTGATAAAACCAAAACCAGGAGGCTGATTGGTCTCTCGAAAACACCGATCGTGAAGATTAGGGGGAAAAAATTGCCCTATGAGGTCATAGGGTAAAACAAAAGACAGTTTAGCGATACCGTGGGCACCGGCCGGAGGTGCATCACTTTCTGGGAAAGGAAGGTCTGAAGGGTGTCATTGCAGACTTGTGAGAAATGGTGAGGTCAGAGGAGACACTCGGGAGATAGAGGCTGGTAGTGGGGATTGGCAAGGAATTCAGCAGTGGTGATTACCCTTCAGGGTCAGGTGTGAGCATTGGCTTTTGTAGGCATGCTTAATCCCTTGAGCCTATTTCTTTAATTGTGTTTCATGAACTTGTGCTATGCTTACGTTTGGCATACTTGTAGTACTATGATATTTAATGCTTTTTAACCTGATGCTTCTTGTATAGCCTACGTGTAAGACCCGATTTTATGGTGACGACTAAAAAATGGTAGGGTGCATAGACTTCTAGTTTAACAGGTGGCTTTGGGGACATGGCTTTTATTTGCAGTCAAGCCCTACTTGCTTTTTCAAAAGTAATTCTCACCTGTCACTCCAGAACCTTATTCCTTTGTTAGGTAGTTGTTACGTTGTCTTTTGTCTGAAACACCCCAACCACGTCCACAGTAACAAACCTGGATATTAACCTAATTGAATTGAGGCTTTGGCTGGCTTCTTTTACAAGAATGTTTTTCAAGAGACTTCCTCAAGCACAAGAGCTCTATTTTGCATTAGTGCTTTCAAAAACACCCAAGTTCAACTGCTAGCCAAAGTCCCTCAAGCCTGAAGAAAGTTCTTGAGTATCTGCTTGATTTTCAAATCCTAAAATACTCAGTAGAGACCTTGAGATTTTTTTTGCACTTAAGAAATTGGAGAAATTTTCTCCCTCTCTAAGTTCGCTTCTCAATTTCGTTTAAATCAGGAACGGGGCAGCTGCTTATTTTGTTCTTTTTCTTGGAGCGTTGACTCCTAATTGGAGCCCTGCACTTGCGTCAGATTTATGGAACAATGTGATTTACAGTTCATAAAGAGACATTATGAGATCATCTTCTCCCCCATTAATCCTCAGCTTAGGAACATTCTCAACTACTTGATCTCAGCTGTATTACCAGTAAGTTATGTTTCGATAGTGGCCTCCTGGTTGATTGGAGTGGGGCCTGGAGATGAGACACGTAGACGTTTGCAGCTTTTGGGGGATAGTACACATTAGTAAATGTTGATTCTGTCTCTAAAGAGAGAAGCCAATTTTTTCCCCCTTTAATTTTAGCTACTTTCATTTTTACCTGACCTGCTCTTTGAGAAAAGGCCAACGGAAGAGGGTTACCAAGAATGACATCCTAATGACATCTTTCCTTTCTATTCAGTAACAGTCTTATTATGGATCTGAGTAAGTCACCGTTTCCCCCTGGTCCTGTTTACCCCATCATAACATGTCTGTTTATTCAGAGTGAACTTTGAGTTAGGAAGATCATTGATTTGCTCTTGCACCAAGTAATTAGAGTGTAGTACCCAAAGAAGGTCTATCCTTTAATCATTTTGAAATTTTATATACTTTTTGGCTTTGGCCTCCTTTCTTTCATTTATGAATTGTTAATAGAAACTTTGTACAGAGGCCTTGATTTCCATAGTTTAGAAACATGTCTAGCCTGTTGAAAATGCTAGCGTGAAATGGATACTTTCTTTAGTAGTTTTATTCATTTCCACACTGATTCAGAGCTTTGATTAGGAACCGTGTGATACAATCTATCAATAAGCCTGCTAGTTCTCCGACCATAATTCCCACATCGCCTGTACTTACCCTTAGTTATTTTGAACTGCCGACCACGCAGATTGCAGCTCACTACACCTCCAGGGCTCCTTCCCCTCCCAAGGGAGACAGATGAGGCTAAAGATTTACAAACTTAATAGTAACCCTGTGCAGCCGTTGTACTTTGTTGTGGGGTGGCTGTGAGTTAGAATTGACTGGAAGGTCTTAACTACCTTTACCAGTATTTCTTGGATAAATCTCAGAAAAGATAAATCAGAACTGAAAATAGACCCGATAAAAGAAGATAAAATGATTGGAGAGAGATTGTAGGCCTTGTTTCATTGACAAGGAACCTGGTGGTTCAGCTGCTGACAAGGTCAGGTTTGAATCTTTCGGTGGCTTCTCCAGAGGAAAGGTCTGGGGATCTGCTCCCATAAAGTTGACAGCCTAAGAAGCCACCTGGGGCTGTTCTGACCTGTCCTATAGGATTGCGATGTCTTAGACTAGATTTGACGGCACTCATGGCAACAGACAGGTACAGTTTTGTAAGGATGGCTATACATAGCTAGAGAGATAGAAACACATACTTGGATACAAGGAAGTTTCAAAAAGCTCAAGAAAAATGAACTAATAGGTAGAAGAATTCTTCTGTGAACTTTTGGAAGCACACGAATATGTCATGGGACGACAAACTGAGGGAGAGAGTTCAATATATTTATTCTTTTCCAACCAGTCTCAGAATCGTAGAACTGTGGCAACGCTGGAAATTTAGATGGAGTAATTTTCGCATAAAAGAAAATTCTCTGGTAGAGTTCTTATACTTGACCTTAGGAAAGCTAACTATTGCTGCGTTAACAAACCAACCGAGACTTAGGATCTTAAACAAAACAGTTTTATTGGAATATAAGACTGGTATCATACAACTAAATAGTTTAATCATATCCAAACTTAGTATCTTAAAAAAAAGTTTAATATTTCCTTTAATTCTGTGGCTTATAACCGGTTTTTCCACTTGATGTTGGTTGGGTACTGGCATAGCTGGAATATGTAAAATGGCCACATTCATTGCTGACCACTGCCTGAGTTCATTTGGGGTTAAAGGCCTTCAGTTCTGATTTGATGTGAACTCTCTCCATGTGGCTGCCTAGATTTTTTAAAAGCATGGCAGCTGGGTTCTAAAAAAAGGAGCTTTTCAGGAGACAGGGAGTGAAAGCTGCCAATTCTTCAATCCTGAGTTGGTCAAAACCAATCAAGGCCAGCCTTGAGTCAGAAGGAGGGGATGTAATCTCTATTTATTGTGCAGAGTTGCCAGAACCATAGGGAGGGAGGAATTGCTGGAGGCCACCTTTAGGTTGCTTGTATGCTCAGGCAAAATGCAAATGTGATTGTCTAAGTTTGTGGTAATAACATTAGGAGAGCTTTGAGAAATTTCTCAAAGAATTAACATGATCTGCATGAAGTGCCTTGATGTCACTCTTTAATGGTGTTAACAGTAGATGTAATACTGAAGTTAAATACCGTGATGCAGTGACTTATCCTATTTAAGAAACATAGGCATTTTATTTATTTTCTGGTTTTTTTGTTTGTTTGTTCTTTTTGGGCATCACTGCTCTCGGGTGGTGGGAGTCGGAGGCCCAGCCCCACTGCTGGAATTGAACCTCCAGTCCTAGTGGGCCGCAGTCCCGCGCACAACCACTACGCCACCGGGGCTCAGCCCAAACATAGGCATTTTAAAGTAATAAGTTGTACTTAAAGGTACATATTCAGATTTAAAAATTGTAAATACTGTAATGGACTTTTCTTGAAATCATTGAGACTTAAGATTGATTACCAGCTGGTTGGCTGGACATTTGAAACTGGTTCTTAGTTTAAGTTGTCAAGACAATATATCCCTATTTGTCTTCAATTTAAATGAGCCTTTAGACTGTCTCTTTTTTGGATACTATTATGTAGGTCTTGAGGAATGAAATGACAGATAGTGGCACTTCTTTCTGCTAATTTTTTATATTTGGGTTTGTAATTGATTTGTATTATTAGTAATGTATTGCTGCACAGAGTGAGAATTATCCGTTGAATCATCAGATATTTTCAATGGCTAAGTTGGAAAATGAGATTTCAAAAAATGAATTTCAAAAGAGATTCCTTATTCTATATTATTAGTATTTTTAAATCCTAAATAAAGGAAGCAGATAATTTGTTTTTCCTCTTGATAAGAGAGTATATTATGTAAACTTTTGAGTGGCATGGATACAAATTACTGTATGGTAAATGGCATAAAAACAAGAAAAATAGTGAAAATAAAAAAAATCTTGGCTTTAAAATTCTGATTTATAACACTAAACATGTGTATAATGTTTAATGTCTGTAGTATGTTAAAACATGTATAATGAGGATCCATTGAAGATGATCCATCCAAGAAGAATATTTGCTAACATTTTAACAACTTGGTCATCACAAGAAAATTGCACCTTTCTTTATTAAATCACTTCCTGCATCCCCAAATGGAAGGGTTGGGGTTAGATCTCCACATGGGAAGGGCCAGCTGAATATTTCATCTTGAACTACCCCACCCACTGCCAGGAAGTCTGTCCTGGCTCTTACCACCACCCCTATCTAGGAGTTCCGAATCTGTAAATCTTTACAGGAGGAACAGCCTCATCTTCCTTCTGTAGAGAGACTGGTGAATTTTAACTTACCTGGCAATGCCACCAGGACTCCTTTACAACTTCAACTGGGAGCCTGCGTTATTCTCGTTGTACTTGTGGAATCTGTGGGGAATTACAACCAGACTGAAGTCTTATTCCCACTCGTCTCCCAAAGTCTAATTGAGACGGAGGTAGAACATTTTACAGAAGATCCATAGATAGCAAAAGCGGGATAGCTATGCAGAGTATGACTGAACTAAGAATATGCCTAGTGGCTCCTGGATTGCCTTCACGTGTGGCCAGAGTGTGAGGCCGGGAACAAGGAAGCAGTCTACAGAGCTGGGAGAAAATTCCTACTTGCCCCAGATGGATGTGCGCACTTACTTCTCTTGTGCCAAGGCTTGTGACCTAACAGGTCAATCTCAGGATAGTACTGTTAGTGGTTTCCACCAATAGAATCAAACAGGAATGGCTAACAGTTATCATGTAGTTTAGTAAGGACTCTTATGTGCCCACATGGCATAGTGATTAAAGTACTCTGCTGCTAACCACATGGTGGGTGGTTTGAATCACTAGCTGTTCTGCAGGTAAAAGATCCGCCAGTCCACGTCTATAAAGATTTATATCCTTGGAAACCCTATGTTTCAGTTCTACTCTGCCCTTCAGTGTCTCTGTGAGCCCCAAATCTATTCAATGCATTGTTCTAAGTACTTTGCATATATTATTTCTTTTAATTCTTTCAATTATGCTGTGAGATGCATTGCTGTTATTAACTGATTCTTTAGATGAAAAAAACTGATTTCAGCGAGATTAAGTAATCTGCACAAAGTCTCTCAGCTGTCAGTCTGTCAGAGCTCAAAGCCAGGCAGTCTGTTTCCAGAGCTTTACTTATATTTTGTTCTTGAAGAGGAGGGAATCAGTGGAATATAATAATGTATTTCCGGGGCTGAACCCCGGTGGCGTAGTGGTTGTGCGTGGGACTGCGGCCCACTGGGATGGAGGTTCAATTCCAGCAGCGGCTCCACAGGAGCAAAGACTGGGCCTCCTACTCCCACAACCAGAGGGCAGTGATGTCTCCCCCAGAAACAAAAAAACCCCAAAATAATAATAATGCATTTCTCATAGGTAGTTAGGTAGTGGCTAGTGTGGAGGCATTACTGTCCAGGCCTAAATATGGATTTCTTGATCATTTGAATTACTAAGGAAATACAGCAAGACTTTTTAGTTGTCAGAGGGTCATTGTATCAGGTATTGCTCTGTTCTAATGATCCCTAAAATGTCAATGGCATACAACGATATTTCTTTTCATCAATTCGTGGGTTGGTTCGATATTAGCTGTCTAGTCTGGGCTTAGTTGGGTGACTTGGGACCTACGCAGCTCACTTGGGATTGTTCCACATACCTTCGTCTGGGTACTCCTATCTTTAGACTGGATAGGCACTGACTTCCAGGCAGAGCCCTTCTTCCGGCCATGGCAGAGGTACAGGGGCGCAAGCCCGAATGTTCAAGTGCTTTTCAGTCATCGGTTATATCGAATCTATAAATATCCCACTGGTCCAAACAAGTTGCATGGTGAAGCCCCAGGATGAGGCAAGGAAATCCATGCTTTCCATAGAGGAGGCAAGAGAAGTGACTATTTCTGAACAATAATTACAGACAACCCCCTGTTGTGAATATCTTCATTTATGGACAACTCCTGCTTGGCCTTTACTCTTACATAAATTTGCCCATTCTTCAGAAAGAAAAACCAACCTCAACATGTGCAGCTTTTGAATCATTGAAAAGATTTTGAGCCTTTCTTGTCCTTATAAGTAAGGCCATATAAGAACTTTATGATCAAGTCTGACTTAAAACTACAAATTCATTTTTGATTAAAAAAATGTTTATTTAATACTTTTATTGGGGGCTCTTACATCTCTTAACACAATCCATGCAGTCATTCAGTATAGTAGTATGTCAAGCACACGTGCTGCCATCATCATTTTTAAAGCATTCTCTTCCCACTTGAGCCCCTGATATCAGCTCCCCATTTCTTCCCCTTCCCTCTCCCTGCCACCCTCCCTCACAAACCCTTGTTAAGTGATAGATTGTTACTTTCATATCTTTAACGCTCTCCGTTGCCCCTCACCCACTTTTCTGTTCCTCCCCCTGAGAGGGGGTTATAGGCTGATCCTTGTGATTGATTCCCCCTCTCTTCCCTCACCCTCCCCTAATCCTTCTGGTATCTCTATTCTCTCTCACTGTTGACCTTGTGGGGTTAATCTATCCTGTATTTCCTGTGTTGCGGACTCTCTTCTGTAGCCATGTGTATATTCTGGTCTGATCCTATTTGTAAGGTAGACATGAGGTCATGATTGTAGGGAGGAACGTTGTGTGCTTCATCAGTGCTTCACTGAATCCTGACTGACTCATTTCTTCCCTGTGACCCCTCTGTAGGGGGATGTCCAGTTGTCTACAGATGGGGGTCTCCACTCCATGCCTCCCCTCCCACTCACCTTGGGTGTGGTTTTTTTTCTGAGTCTTAGATGTACCTGATTCCATCGATACTGCATGATCACACAGGCTGGTGTGCTTCTTCCATGTGGGCTTTGTTTTTTTCTCAGCTAGATGGCCACTTATTTATCGTAAAGCCTTTAAGACCTCAGATGCTTTATCTTTCGTTAGCCTGGCACCATCGGCTTTCTTCACCCACTCTGTCTTCAGCAATTGTGTCGGGTAGTTGAACATCACAGAATGCTGGATTGCTAGAACAGTGTTCTTGTGTGGAGGGAGTACTTGAGTCGAGTCCCAGTGCCCCTCTGTAACCTTAATTCTTAACATATAGATATGAGTACATAGTTATTTTTTTATGAGTACATAGTTCTATTCTCTCATTATAGATAAATTTTTACATGTGTACATGCCTGTAGTTAGACCTCTATAAATGTCCTTTGCCGGTTCTTTCCTCCATTTCCTTTTACTTTCCTCTTGTCATACCATCATGCGTGGCTTCCTTCAGGGTTAGTAATTCCTCGCTGCTACATTGCCCTTGATTAAGCCCCTCCAGGCAACCTACACTTTTCTCTCCATTGATTTTAGTTCACTTGTTGTTCTCTTGTCCCTGGGTTGGTTCCCGCCCCCCTTCCTTTCTCACCTCCCCTTTTCTCTGTATACCCCTGGAACCATTGGTCCTATTCTTTTCATCTCCGAATTATTTATCCTGCCTATCTTTTCTAGACAGACATGTAGATACATTAATAAGCTCAAAAACATGGCAAAGCTAAATAAGACAAAGGAAGTCAAGACAAACAGTAGTAACAACAAAAAGAAAGCCACTGACAAATGGAAAGGCCTATACATAGTTCAAGGTCTGTTGGCCTCTATGAGTGTTTTCCAGTTGAGTCTCAGGGGGTGCCCCACTCTGTCTCCAAAGTCTATTTTTGGAATTCTCCAGGGATTTCACCACTTTGCACCCCTTGCTTCTCTGTTGCATGCCCTTAACCTTCGGCCCCAGTGTATGGGGTCAGATTGTACACCACTCCCGCACTGTGTCCCTAGTATTGTTCTCAGTGCTTTGCTTTTAGTGAGGGACATCATGTCTCGTGGTGGGACCAGCCCTATGGTCTTCTCTGTGTGTTGTCCGCTTGAAGCAGGAATATCGTCCTCGGGACTTGGTGGCCCAGGATGTCCTCCTCTCCCTTTCCATTCCTTTTTGTTTCTCCAGTGTACTCTAATCAGACATGCCCCTCTATCCCTACACATTCTTAAAGACTGAATTAGGAACGGGTCACCCTAGTTACCCAGGGAAATGTTTGGTACCACATCCAGTTGTTTTTTTGGGGGGGAGGGCATCCCTGCCCTGGTGGGAGTAGGAAGTCCAGCCTTGCTCCTGGAGAGCTGCTGCTGGATTTGAACTGTCAACCCCTGTGGGCCACAGTCTCGCACTCAACCACTGCGTCACCAGGGCTCAGCCCCACATTCAGTTTATAGAAGGATGAATTCTAAAAAAGCAAAACAAAACAAAGAGAAAGATGAATTTTAAGAGGCTTTCACTGACAGCTACTGTGCTTGTGCTTCCTTTCTGCTATTACTGACAACATCTTAAGAAGCATGTAAACAATTGGCTACTAAACAATACCTGCTGGTTGGATTCTTCCATAATCACAATGTGATGTGGCGTACACAATCTTTGTATTGTGTTATCTAGAAATAAGCCCATAGAGAAACAATCAGAATCTTTATCTCACAGTGATGCCTTGACAATTTAATCATCATTACCTTGCTATTCCATTATCACTCCAGTGGTATTTGTAACAGAAATTGAACCTTATGTGACTAAGGCCATATATAATGTCCTGGCAACTCTTGCTAGCAAATTTAACGCAGTTCAATGCTTTCATTATACCTGAGCTTAAATCTGGTCCTGATATTTTTAGATTCCTGGGCAACTTGTAGCATATGAATAAATGTTTCTGCAGCAAAAATGCAAAATATTTTACACTTAGAAAGTGCCGGTGATCCTTATTTATAGTGTATTTTGAGTTTGAGTTATGGCAACTGCACTTAGAAGACTTTTTGTCTTGTGGGGGTACATTTTGTTATTGTGTACTGCATCGATTGTTGCAATGCATAATTTGCTGTTATTATTCTCAGGTGTTCACTCGCAGATGTTCAGAGATCGGATTTATAAAGATACTGATAATAAAAGACAATTATAATGAAAACTAAAAAAAAAAAGAGGTATTCAACTTGCGTCAGCACCGACTTAGCACCGAGTCGACGACGGAACCCTGTCGTAAGTCGGGGACAACCTGTATTGGCTTTCTGAGGCTTGTACTGCTGTTGGGTGCCAGTGAGGTGGTTTTCGACTCACAGTGACTGTGTGACAGAACAGAAGCGCAGGTCGGTTTTTCTAGTCTAATCTTAACAGTAGCAGATGAACACGTCTCTCTTCCACACAGCCGCTGGATGGGCTTGAACCGCCAACTTCTCAGTTTGCAGCTGATCACTGAACATTTATACCACCATGGCCCTTCACGAGTCCTAGTAAACTGAAAAGAAAGCCTTATTTAGGTGACTTCTACTTTCTCCGTACCCTTTGGTGTTTTCCAGATGTGAAACCAGGCATATGTATCATTTCCAAGCAGAAAAAATTAAAATTTAGTGCATTGAGTGTATATTTGTAAAGTGCCTTAAAGGAAGACCTGCACTCGATTATGGGCTGCATTGGACTCTGACAATGACTTGTTGAACAGATCTCTCGCTCTGACTGAACTTCAATTACATGATCTTTTGGTTTTTGGCCGTTTTTTGTAAATTATAAATTGATATATAAGTTTAAGTATTGTGTGAGTCAAACGTTCCATCCCTCTGTGTACCAGAAAATTTTAGAGGAAATTTAAGACTAGGTTCCTAAATTGGGTTGGTGCACCTCATTTTCTGTTAATTAGTGCAGGAAGAACAGTGACCTGGCAGATTATAATTGGTGCCATGGTAGGTGACACACAACTTGATTTGATAAGAAATTGTTTTGAGCATAATCAGAGAGCAAAATGTTATATGTTGGGGAGGATTTGGGGGGGATGGACATAGCAAAAATACGAGGTTGAATAAAACTATTACGTTCAGAACAGTGATTCTCAACCTTCCTAATGCTGCAACCCTTTAATATAGTTTTTCATGTAATGGTGACCCCCAACCTTAAAATATTTTCATTGCTACTTTTTTATTTATTTATTTTTTTGGGCATCACTGCTCTCTGTGGTGGGAGTAGGAGGCCCAGCCCCACTGCTGGAATTGAACCTCCGTCCCAGTGGGCCGCAGTCCCGCGCACAAACACTACGCCACCGGGGCTCAGCCCCTCATTGCTACTTTTTAACTGTAATTTTGCTACTGTTATGAATTGGGCGATTCCTGTGAAAGGGTCGTTGGACCTCCAAAGGGTCGAACCGTTGTTCTAGAATTTCACAACTCAATGAGGAAATAGGTATTTATAAATATCGCATAAGACACACTCTGATAAGTGCTAAAATACAGGCACAAAGTGCTATAGAAGTTACAGAAGAGGAAATTACTTTTACCTGGAGAGCCCTAAGGAAGCTTTGTAGAGGTGGAAAGCTTTGTGTTGTATCTTGAAGCAAAGTTGGATTTTGATAGACTTGTATCTGAGGCATTGTTCCAGGAAAAGAGAGCAATTTCGATAAAAACCAGGAGATGGTCAGGCACAGGATGAGTTAAAGTATGTAGATGACTTGAATATGACTTGAATGACTTGAATATAAGGTCTACTTCAGATTAGAAGGTAGAGAGTTTTGGAGAATTTAGATTGAACTCAGTTTACTTAAATATATCTTTAGGATGAATAGTCTAGTGTATTTTGTGTGTGTCAACGTAAACTTATTATTGAAAGACTATGTATTATAGAGAAGTATGTAACTCATAAATATTCAGCTCAGTGAATTTTACCGAGGGCACGAATTAGAACATTACCAGTGCCAGGAAAAGTTCCCTTTCGTTCCCCTCTTCAATTATTCCCTGCTCTCAACGGACATCATAATTTTGACTTCTAATACCCAAACATTCTTTACCTTTACTGCTATCGAATGTCATGAAAATGGAATTCTTCCAGGATGTAATCTTTAGTGCCTGGCAGAGTTTGTCCTTCATTGTTTGTTTTGTCCATCTTGGCTGTGCAAGCTGTAACGTGCTCATTCTTAGTATTGAATGTTTCACTTGGAATGGATGTACTTAAATTACTTTGCCACCAAGCATTTAGATTATGTGCAGATTTTTGCACCTGTGACCAGTGTTTTATTTTTATTTTTTAATTTTTTAATTTATTTTTTGGGGGGGCATCACTGCTCTCCGGTGGTGGGAGTAGGAGGCCCAGCCCCACTGCTGGAATTGAACCTCCATCCCAGTGGGCCGCAGTCCCACGCACAACCACTACGCCACCGGGGCTCAGCCCGTGACCAGTGTTTTCAAACATACTTTCTCCTCCTAAACACATATACAGATTTCTGTTGGGCTTACACTGAGAAGTGAAATTTTGGGTCATAGAATATTGAGATATTGTGCTATCATAGCTACTATGAAACTTCTAGTATATGAGAACTGCAGTTGCTTTGGGTCTTTGGGACATTCAACTTTAGTGGCTTTTTGATGTTGGTCATTTTAGTCGGTGAGTGGTAGTACCTCCACTATTTCATTTTCATTTTCTTGGTGATTACTGTAATTGAGCACTTTTTGGGATTGTTTACTAGATATTTGACTCTTTTAAGAAATATATGTTCGGGGCTGAGCCCCAGTGGCGTAAATGGTTGAGTGCGGGACTGCGGCCTGCAGGCTTGGCGGTTCAAATCCAGCGGCGGCTCTCAGGAGCAGCACTGGGTAGCGCCCATGACCACCCGAGGGCAGTGATGCCCCCCCCCCCAAAAAAAAAGAAATATATGGTCAAAACTTGGCAATTTGTTACTTATACAGGGTTTATAAGGTTAGCAAGTCCCTTACCACCTCCAATATTTGAACAAGAATCTTTACAATTAGTACCATCATTTTTTTTTTTTTTAAGGCATCACTGCCCCTAGGTGGTGGGAGTAGGAGGCCCAGCCTTTGCTCCTGGGAGCCGGAATCAAACCTCCATCCCAGTGGGCCGCAGTCCCGCACACAACCACTACGCCACCGGGGCTCAGCCTAGTACCATCATTTTATGAATACTTTAATGCCAACAAAGTAGAAGGAATATAACTTCAAAAATTGTAGGCACAATAACGCCACCGCCCTGCCCTCCTCCCCCAAGATATCCTCCTTGCCCTAGGGGGACTTTAGGCTATGCTAAACTGCTCGGCAAGGGAAGGGAAGACAGGTAACAGATGAATTAAGGTTGCTAATTAACTGGCTCTAAGCTCCAGAGGGTATACTGGATTATCTGGGTTGGGTCAATGTAATTGCCATGGTTCTTAAATGTGTTCAAAGGAGCTTGATGGAGGAGGTCAGTGATGTCATGTGTGAACTTGATTCCTGTTGCTGGCTTGAAGATGAGAGGTCTTTGAGCCAAGGAATGTGAGCAACCTCTAAAAACTGGAAGGGGCAAACCAGAATCTTAAGAACAGAGTACAACCCCACCTACACCTGTGTTTAATCCATTGAGTTTCATTGAGACTTCTGGACTACAGAACTATTAGTAATAAATTTGTGTTGTTTCAAGTCTAACCAGAGATTTTTTGGGAAAAAGGTTTGACAATCTGCTTTCAAAAGGGTCCAGCCAGGAAAACACCATGTTGCAACAGTTCTGCCTTGCAGAATCACCATGAATTGTAATTGACCCAACAGTTTGGGTTTGGACTTTGGGTTAATGAATTCCTGTTTTATTTGATGAATTATAATTCATTATTTTTTCAATGATTTTATTGGGGGCTCTTATAGCTCTTATAACATTCCATACATCATTTGTATCAAGCGTATTTGTTTTTTTTTGGGGGGGGGCACATCACTTGTATCAAGCATGTTTGTACATATGTTGCCATCTTCATTTCCAAATATTTTCTTGGTATAAGCACCTCTTACCCCATCCTTTTTTTAAAATAAATCATTTTATTGGGGGCTTATAATTCAATATACATATATTTTTGGAATATAAACATTTTTTTAAAATAATTTTATTGGGGGCTCTTACAGCTACTACAACATTCAGTACATCATTTGTATCAAGCACATTTGCACACATGCTGCCACATACATTTCCAAACAATTTCTACTTGAGCCCTTGGTACAAGCTCCTCTTTAAAAAAAAAAAGGGGGGGGGGAAGCTCCCCTACTCCCACCCCCCTTTTTATTTTAATGAATCATTTTATTGGTGGCCCATGTAATTCAATATTTTAATGCCTAAAATGCCCCCTATTTGGCCAGTGGAGAGTTCTTTTTTGTGTGTTTGTGTGTGTGGACATCACTGCCCTCTGGTGGTCGTGGGAGTGCTCCTGAGAGCCGTCGCTGGATTTGAATCACCAAGCCCGCGGGCCGCAGTCCCACACTCAACCACTTATGCCACCGTGGCTCAGCCTGGGGAGCTCTTTTAAGATGCTTCCTGTGTCTTTTTGATGTGTCCTTTGCATTCATTGGATATTTATTTATTTTCTGGTATAGAGTATATTCTAGTCTTCTCTTATACTTGTTTCTTTTTTCATCATTTATGTATTTCAATTTACTAAATTTAAATATACAGTATTTTAAAACATCTTTCATATTTAGACCTAAAGTTCACCTGGAATTAATGTTTTAAATTAAAAATTCAGTTTTTGCTTTTCATATACATATACATGTACAATTTAGTGACATGGATTACATACATCCTTTAAGTTGGATAACTGTTCTATCCTTTTCTGAATTGTTTTCCCTCTGTTAACAAACCCATTTCCTGGGTTAAGCCCCAGTGGCATAGTGGTTGTGTGTGGGACTGCAGCCCACAGGACTGGCTGTTCAAATCCAGCAGCAGCTCTCCAGGAGCAAGGCTGGGCATCCTACTCCCACCAGGGCAGTGATTGCCCCCCCCCCTCCCCAAGGAAAAAAAAAACAAAACAAATAAAAAGCCCCAACAACAAACAAACCCATTTCCCCTTTAGTCTCTTAAATTTCCTAACTAGTCTTTTGTGGCTGTTGTCAATGATATCCCATGTGTAGATACATTTCCAAAGAGCATAATGCTCAAGGCACGTATTCTTTACTGTTGAACCACTTGCTGTCAAGTCTGTTCCGACTCGGTGACCTGTAGGACAGAGTAGGGTTTCCAAGGCTGTGCATCTTTAGAACCAACACTTTGCTCAGCAGCTGAGCGCTTAAGGCTGTGTTACCTGCAAGTTCAGATAAATTATTGGTTAGCTTTAAGAAGATTTCAGGGGATATTTTTGGCTTAAGGTTTAAAGATATCAAGGCAATACCTTGAGTAGTTCATATATCTCCCTAGCTCTAAAAAGTCTGAATTCCAGAATAGAAATTCTGTTCTGCATCTCCCTCACTTTGATCAAGACTCTTCAGTGATGAACACATGCAGTAGTTGATCACAATATTCAGTAATGGTAGCCAGGCTCTTTTTCCTCCTCTCTTGACTTCTACCTGTGCTTCTTCACTTGTTATACCTTAGCAGATTTCCCAGCAAGTTTTTAAGATCCAAGACATTCATTGTACGACAAACAAGGAGGTATAACAGAAATAGTAAGCACGTCACTGGCCAATTAATTGGGATATTCCATGAAATTATGATCCTAAACTTCCAGAGGAACCAAATCTCAAATTGTTGGGTTGTCCTATAAGAAGCTTCAGCAGCTACTTGTTTATAGGTTTTGTGTGAACATAGTTTCCTTTTTATAGGGTAACTCCCCAAGAGATATTAGACTGGGTCAAATAGTAAATGCTTGTTTAATTTGTTAAGAAATTGCTAAACTGTTTACTAGGGTGATTGTACCATGTCGCATTTCTGCCAGTATCGTTGGAGAGTTCAGTCGCTTTGCTGCCTCAGTTGTATTTAGAAGTTTCACTATGTTTAATTTGATAGGTATATAGGTTTCCCCCATTTGACTGTGAAATCTTTCATAAGCTGAAATGGGGTAAAACAACAAAGCAAATGTCATTATTTTATACCGGAAATTCTTTGAGTGTTTCCAGGCCTCTCCAAACAACATACTAAATTGTACCAAACAGCACATACAAACTGAAAGCACCAGCACACAGAGTTTACAGACATAGCTGAGACCAAGGTGGTTTGGTGCTGGGATGCCAAGTGCAGCTGTTGGGGAATGAGCTTGATGACACCATTCTTGCTCACTGGGCTGCTATCAAACAAATGATGAATGCAAAGGAGTCGGGCTCTTTCTTTTTTCATAAGAGCAAAAGAGTTGGGCTCTTTTTCAAAAAAGCATATTTGTATTGCTTAGCAAAAACAGGTAACAGATATAAGTCTTTTAAAAAGTGAAGTGGCGTAAAGCAAACTTGTGAAAAGCAGGGAATAGCTGTGTAGTAATAGCTTATTGTGGTTTTAATTTGTATTTCCCTAGTGCATGCCTCATTACTTGATGCTTTTATCCTTTGATTTCAGACATAATAGCTATGGCTACAGAGTTTCAAGTAAGCCTCTGACAGTGAAGATTAGTGTGACTAAAGAATTTTTTTTTTGTCTGGTGATCTTTGGCTGGTTGTGAAACACTTGTGGCTTTTTTTTTTTTTTTTTTTGGTTTTTGGGGCATCACGGCTCTCCGGCGGTGGGAGTAGG
This sequence comes from Nesogale talazaci, assembly GCA_004026705.1. Classification (NCBI taxonomy): domain Eukaryota; kingdom Metazoa; phylum Chordata; class Mammalia; order Afrosoricida; family Tenrecidae; genus Nesogale; species Nesogale talazaci. The sequence goes on from PVJH01019486.1 coordinate 15,758, forward strand.
AGGCCCAGCCCCACTGCTGGAATTGAACCTCCATCCCAGTGGGCCGCAGTCCCGTGCACAACCACTACGCCACCGGAGCTCAGCCCCCACTTGTGGCTTTTAATAAATCAAGAAAATAGTCAAATCATAAAGAAAAGTACCTGGTCATCCTATAATTTTTTAAATAGAGGAAAATAAGTGGGAAGCATCCTGAGATCAGGGTCCATGACCCTCCCCGATGCTCACTGATGTCATTCCTGGTCGCACAGGTCAGTGCGAGGATTTTGAATGACTTGTTTATTCAGGGAGATAATTTATAGAGGAAAGACTTTCCCTTGAGTTATGGCATTTATGTGACTCCTCCTTCCTCTTCTCCCTATTTAAATCATTCCAAGAAATAGTCTGTACAGCAGAAGCACACAAAATTGTTGTTAAATGTTTAGTGTTTCTTTTAGCGGGTTATTAGCTTGAGGTCAAATTTGTTTAATGAACGACTATGGAAGAATTATGTTTCTGACATTTTAAATGCATATTTGGTGATCATTGGTATATAACCCCCATTTTATGAACCTGGTAGAACCCTACTTATTTTAATGATGATACAGGTTTGTAGTAACTTAATCATTGTTTTGCTGCGATTGGTCATAGCAGTGGTTTTTTTTGTTTGTTTGTTTTGTTTTTTGGCATCACTGCTCTCCTGTGGTGGGAGTAGGAGGCCCAGTCCCACTGCTGGAATTGAACCTCCGTCCCAGTGGGCCGCAGTCCCACGCACAACCACTATGCCACCGGGGCTCAGCCCAGCAGTGCTTTTTTTTGATACCATGTTCTGAATTCAGAAATAAGCCTCCTAACCAGAACTTGTTTACATGGAAAACATGAAACATGAGAAAAGCCAGTCCACTGTGGCACTGTTTCTAGTACTCCATTGCTTCAGAGGGGACTGTGACGTCATGACTCTAGTTCAGTGTTCAGTTTACTTTATAAAAAGAGATGTAAGTAGAACAACAGTTTTATTTTTCAAAATGTAGTTAAATAGAATGACAGTTTATAAGTTCGATTTCATTCTCTCAGAATATTGCCTGACTCACAAATTTTACAGAATTTGATAATTTAAAAGTTAGTCAGATGAATTAATCAAAACCATCAAATCTGCCTCTAAAAGGTTTTTCATACCCTCCAACCATACTCATGTATGACATTTTGAAAACCAAGATGAATTGTTTCAGCTTTTATCAGAAAGTTTGAGACTGGAAACTCTGAGGCATATTTGTGTTTTGATTAGGTGGTAGGTGGTGTTCTGAACATGGCCCCTGTATGCCCAACACACACTGCATTGACAAACAGTATTCAGACAGACTTCAGGGAGACTGCTGGATTTTTTTTTTTTTACTTCCTAGTGCATATTAAAGTTGTATTTACACTATATGTGGTGTACTGAGTGTGTAATCACATTATATTCTGATGATTATCTTTCAAAAAGTTTGAAATAGAGAAAGTGAATATTGGGACTCAAGAAGGTATTTGGACCAATGTAAAGACTTGGGATGGAACCAAGCCTCTCTTGGTGCCATTAGGCACTAGCTCAGAAGTAAAGTACCTGTGCCGCATTTGATGCAGGATCCCAGCACCAGAATAAGTTGAAAAAGGGAATGTGGACAACATAGTAGAAGCCAAACTTACTGTTTTCTTGACCTCACTGGTTATTAAGCTCGGTGAACTCCTGAAAGTTTGGTGACGTCTTAATGTCTCTAGAACCAGAACCAAACATAAACTAATTCTCCTGGGATGTGTGCCCTCATTAAACCCCTGCCCTCCTTTGGAGAGGGTACTGTGGCTCTGAACTCAGGACAGTTAATCATTGATCTTCCATTAGGAGAACATGAAGTCTTTGTCATACATAGGTACTTCTCAAAGAGAATACAATGATGTGGTTTTCCTGGTCTTTTTCATACCAGGGCAATGATTTCCTCTTGTTGACACATACTCTTGGTACTATGACTGTGCTGGAAAAGCAGTGCCTGGCCAGGCGGGAGATAATTCTTACCCAGAGGAGGGTACGCAATGAAGTAAATGTGCTCTCTTCAGAGTTCTGGAATTTTTTTTTTTTTTTTTGTATCACAGCATTCTTTAGTACACATTTACCCAAAACTGAATTTTAAAATTTATAGGTGGTTGAAAATGTGTTTTTGTATGACTTTGAATAACAGGTACATTTTTTCAGCTTCAAATATGGATTAACTTTGAATTTAAGTCTGAACTTTCAAATCTTAGTATTCTGGACTAACATGACTTCGTAGATTTTGTGTTATGAATTTTATTACTATTCGATCTGAGTAAAGAAAGTTGATTTGCTTAATCATTTAAATATAGATATAGTTTTTGCACTCTGTTTGTAGGTTCCACATTCAAAGATCATTTTGTGTGGACTTTTATCCCCTACCACCAGATATGTTTTAAATTTAAAGCTAACCTATTACATTAGGGCTTATTATTTCCAGTAATGCTTTGTTCCTACGCCACCATTTTAGTATCCTAGAGTAGATTTTTATTAAAAGAAAATCATGCTTATTTGCTTTTGAGAGGAAAAATGACAAATTAAAAGTCATTTCTGTTTTCAGCATCCATGTTTATATATACCTCTTCATTATTGCTGTTTTCCATTTTACATGTACAGGTGTGTTTTTTTTTTTGATAAAACACAATTGCCTCAAAGTCATTCATTGTGGATACGTGATAGATTTAACCTCAGTGTTTGTGTGTTCTGGGAAGGAATTTTCCATTTCGCTCAGGGACTGTTTTTGCTTCTACCTCAAATGGTTTTGAAATTTTTATCAAGTTTTCATTAAATAAATTATTTTCTGTTTAAAAGAGTTTGCAATATTAGAATTACCAACATGTGATGCACAAAGACATGAAGTGAGCAGATGCTGTTGGAAAAATGGCAGAGATAAACTTGCGGAATGCAGCATTGTCACAAATCTTCAATTTGTTAAAAAAAAAAAGTGTCTATGCAAGGCAGTAAAGTTAAGTTCAATAAAATGAGATGAGCCTATAATCCTTGTTGTATTCATATAAAAGTATTCTTAAAGCTTAAAAAGTGTGTTTTATAACAGTATCTGTGGAAAATAGTAATCAATAAAAAGTATTCATGTTGAAAATGATTAGAAAAGATGTTTTCTATATCAGTATGTTTTCTTTCAATGTATCCTTAAAATGTATGTGCAGTATATAAGAATTCACACTACAGAATCAACTGAGATTTTGATTTAAGTATAAATTATACTATGCAAGCCTGCATAAGAAACTACATTTTTTTTTCTTAACAAAGTGTCTTCAAATGGTTCTGTTAAGTATAGGAATGTTCTGATGATTATCTTTTTAATTAAAATGAGAAATCTTTGTTTAAAGTGGCATTCGGTTTTTACGGCCTGTTACAGTCTCTGTAACAATCATTTCTTAAGTCTGAACGTTTTATTTCCAGGAATCCATTTATATAAAACTATGTTTAGACTTAATTAAGGAACGATTCTTACAAAGCTTGTAAATAGCCAGGGAAAAGGGGACCAAAAATAAAACTGACATTCACATTTAACAAAATGATTGTTACAAGGTATGTAATAAGCTATAAAAATACAATAAAGCCCTTTTTATAAGAGTTCATATTTTTTTATCCTTGTTTTCAGAGGTATTTAAGAAAAATATCAAAGCTTTGCATAGTGACATCTGTTTTGCTGAATAGATAAGTGAGAAGAGTGAGAACTTCTTTTGTTTATAAATGACAATACAGGAGTTCTACTCGTCTTCTTTTAGTATGTTTACTTTGAAATACCTTGCAATTAGTTTCGATTGGGATGTAAATTTTACACTGAGCTACAGTGAAAAAAGACCTGTTTTCCCAGTGAACACTGTTTTCTCAAGGCTGTAAGACCTTGGGCAAGTTGCTTACCTTTTGAGCCGCATTTTTACATCTGGAAAGCAGTTATAATTGCCAATCTTCATACTTCAAAGAGCTGTTATAGTGAAAATGCTTTGGAGATTATAAATAACTATAAGCATTCAAGTTATTTTACTCTTAAAAAGATGAACTAGATATAATTACCACATTTAATTAGCAAGCTTCCTTGCATACTTTCTCTTGCATACCTTGTTTGGCAGTGACATTTGTTACAGTTACTTTTTCTTTTGCTTGTATAACTACAAGTTGATTGAAGCAGCTTGACATATTGAAAACCAAACAGGATTTGGGCCCAGAGACCTGGTTTCAAATTCCATCTTAACTATTTGCTAATCTCTAACTTTGGGTGGTGATAGTTGTAATAGCAACAATGATAAATAAAAGTGTATACCATGTTGGATTCTAGGCACTCGGTATTAAAGTCACTTGGTCTTTGAACCTTCTGAAGTATGTATTATTAGTTTCTATTTGCAAATGTATAAGCACAGAAAAGTTACTCCCCCCAAATCGTATAATTTGTTAACTGGTAAGAGGAAAGATTCCAGTTCAGTTTTTCTTTAGTGTATGTGCTGCTGAAACGAGCACGCAGTTCACTTTTTCTTTCTTTCAAAATTTTTTTGGGGGGGCATCACTGCCTCTGGTGGTCGTGGGCGCTACCCAGTGCTGCTCCTGAGAACCACCTCTGGATTTGAACTACCAAACCCACGGGCTGCAGTCCTACACTCAATCACTTACACCACCGGGGCTCAGCCCCCAGTTCACTTTTTCTTAGTGAGTTCTCTTACCCACTATGTTGTATTGCCCTCCCTGAATTACCTTTTTCACATCATCAGATGTACTGTAAATATAAATTATGATATGCAAACTTTAGAATTGATCTGCCCCTAGAGTAACTATCTTGTAGGTTTCTCTGCCATTTATGTGAATTAGCATTTTTCTTTTAGAAAATTTTTTATTAAAATATTTTGTTGGGAACTTTTACAACTGTTACAATCCATACATTGATTACATCAGGCATGTTTGTACATATGTTCATTCATTTCTAGACATTGACTTTCTATTGAGCCCTTGGTATCAGCTCCTCAATCCCCCCCAACCGCGTTGATGGATTATAGATTATTATTTTGATGTCTTACACTGACAGCTATCTCCCTTCCTCTTTGTTTTCTGGTGTTCTTCTCCCTGGTGTATGGTTAGTGTTGATCATTGTGATCGGTTTCCCCTCTCCCCCGCCCTCTCTCCCCTTTACACCTCCCCTTCTGGTATTGCTATTTCTGCTCCTGGGCGCCGTGTGTCACGAGCCCCCATCTTTTTTCTATGCCTGTGTACATGCTCTTCGTCTAGTCTGAATTGAGACGCACTCCTGGGGTCATGATGGTGGGGGGTGAGGAAGCCTCAAGGAACCAGCGGAATAGCGTGTGTTTCTTTGATACTTTACTGTACCCTGGTTGACAGATCCTTACCCTGTGGCCCCTCTGTGGGGAACATTTTTTTTTTTAAGTGTGGTTTGGATGAAAGTTTGCAGAGCAAATTAGTTTCCCCCTTGACAATTTATACATATTTTGTTTTGGAACATTTATTGCAATTCCCTTAATATCACAGTACTTTTCCCACTTCCTCCTTGGACTTCCAGCTTCCGTTTGGCTTTCCTCTCCTGCCCTTTCTACTTTCTGAGCTTTTTTTTGGGTAAATGCTGCCCTTGTGGTCTTGTATGGTTGATTATTCTGCAGAGTATTTGTTGGGTGGGAGGTACACCTGGGTGGGCCCAGACTAGGCCAGGTGGACTGAATTCAGCCAATGGGGTCAGCCAATGGGGTCAGTACCGTCAACCACACCTCCCATCTCAAGACCCAAAAGGTCAGAACCTGGAGACCACTGACCTTGTATTTTTTACCCCTCGGCTGCATCTGTCTCACTGTCTGTCTCTGTCTCTCTCTTTGACCTCACGCCGCCATGTTTAGGTGTGCAGTCCCATGAGGTTGCCTGTGTTCAGTGAAAACTGCTTCTGCCCTTTATAAAAACCTACTTGAATCACAAACCAAGCTTCGGTGTGAATTCTTTCTTGCCAAGAACTGAGATATTTCCTACCCGAGAAACTTAATATATCGTCTGGCAGCAAAGTGATTTGTTTATCCATGGGAATGGGTTCTTTTCCAGGTTTGAAAGATGTCTACGGCGTCTAGGGGGGTTCTACCAGTCTCTGTCAGGACTAGTAAGTGGGCTTTTTTTTTTTTTTAATAACTTGGGGTCTTGTTCTACATTTTTTTCTTTTCTCTGGGACCTTCTGTGGTCCCCATCAGCGTGGTGGGTAGTGGCATCTAGATTTGGGGGTCTCAGGGTAGTGGGGCTTGTGATCTGTATGGTCCGTTACTTCTTTGGAGAGCCCTGGTGGTGTAGCGATCACACATTAGGCTGTGGCCCACATGGTGGCAATTTGAAATCATAAGCATCTTCTCAGGAGAAAGACTGGAGCTCCTTCTCCAATAAATGCTAACAGTCTCAGCAACCCATAGGGGTCACCATGAGTCACTGTGGACTCAATGGCAGTGAGTTTATTAGTCCTTTGGTCTGATAAGTTTCTCGAGCCCTTGATTTTCTAAGAATTGGATCTTAGCTAATTGAGAGGTAGCTTTTAAAACTCCAGTATGATTTTGTGTGTGTGTGTGTGTGTGTGTGTGTGTGTGTGTGTGTGTGTGTGTGATCACTGTCCTGGTGAAGACTCCAGTATGAATCAATATCTTTAGACTTATTTTGGAGAAAAGAGTTTTTGACGAGATGTGTAGGTAGCTTCAACCACTTTCATTCCCCCCACCCCCCAAATTATACAGAAACACAGAAAAACACAGATTACTTTTTTCATTTGCATTCTGCTTTATTTTTGCTTTAGTCATGCATATTCTGCATGTACTGCATCTTCAAAAGAGCGCAAAGGACAGGAGGCAGGAGTGGCAGCTGAAATTTCTGTTATAGCCCTCACCTGGACTGGCTGTTGTTTGCATTTTGCCACATTTACTTTTTCTCCATATGCAGCTCGTTTTCTAAATCATCGAGAGTTGTAGACTTCATGATCTTCCACCTCTCAATAACTTCAGCGTATTTCTCCTAAGAACAAGGACTTTCTCTTTCAAAGTTAGAAAAACAAAGCAAGAGAACTTTATTGTGTAAATTTGCAGACCATATTAGTTTTCCATTCAACAATTCATACACATTTTGTAAAATTGATTGCAATTTCTACATTGTAATAGTACTCTTTACCACCTTTTCTTTATGTTTACTTTTTCTATTCATTCTTTTCAATTCCTTCATGCCTTCTGAGCTTTCTCCCTAGGCAAATAGTACCCATTGATACCATGTCGTTAATTATGCTAAAGAGTGCACCTCTCTGCTATTATTGTTTACCTTCTAGACTTGCCTATTGTTTGGCTGAAAGTTGAGCCAAGGTGGGGCATTCAATTCTAGCTATGAAGTAAGTTTTAAGGGCTATAGTCTCTAGCAGTTTCCATCAGACTAGTGATTGTGTTTTGTTGTTGTTTTTAAGTAAATTTTTGTGGTTTTTAGGATTTTTTGGTTTTTTTTTTTTTTTTTTTTAGGCATCACTGCCCTTTGGTAGTGGGAGTAGGAGGCCCAGCCTTTGCTCCTGAGGAGCTGGAATTGAACCTCCATCCCAATGGGCCACAGTCCTGCACACAACCTCTACGCCAGCGGGGCTCAGCTGTGGTTTTTAGTTTTGCTGCATATTTTTCTTCCACTGTGTCCAGGACCTCCATTTCAGAGCTGTACCAGGTCACCTTCTTATTCTTCACTTGCAGAATCATAGAGACTGAGCTTCATGTAGCCCATTAGTCCTTTAGACTATTTCCTTCCATCTTTGATGTCCTTCACCCTTTGTTCTAGATGGGGAGAAACTAACAGCACCTTAGGTGGTCATTCATAAACTTTTTAAGAACCTCATTGGTTATCACTTAATAGGATGTAGAACATTATCTTGTATACTGTGTTTTGCTCGTTGATCTTGATGTTCCCTGAGACTGGTCCTGATCCTCTGGACCCTGCAGCTCAGGCTCTCAAGGTATTCAGTTATGGCTAAAAAGTTTCATAACCAGGGCTGAGCCCCGGTGGCGTAGTGGCTATGTGCGGGACTGCGGCCCACTGGGACGGAGGTTCAATTCCAGCAGTGGGGCTGGGCCTCCTACTCCCACCACCGGAGAGCAGTGATGTCCCCCCCAAAAAAACCAAAACAAAACAAAGTTTCATAACCTAGCCCTTTATGTGTTATACTATATTCATGTATAAATTTACATATATTTCTAGACACATGTAGAGATATTTTGTTACAACTATATATATGTGTGTGTGTGTGTGTGTGTGTGTGTGTGAAGGGCATTCTCTTTCATAATCACCACACAAGGTCTCAGTAAACTTAGCATTGATAATGTTTTATTTAATACAGTTTTTTGGGGGATGGGCATCACTGCCCTCTGGTAGCGCTGCTCCTGAGAGCCGCCACTGGATTTGAACCGCCAAGTCCATGGGCCACAGTCCCGCACTTAACCACTTAACGCCACCAGGGCTAAGCCCCCCTAAGATAGTTTTTATTCATAGTTTTCCAATTGTTCTTTATAACTTTTATTTTTAATAACTTTAAAAGTTCTAGAAGAGTTTTCTATTGCTTTTTAAATTAATGAAATTGGCACTTTTTTGATGTTTAGACTAGTTATTTTACAGAATGTCCTTCATTTGAGTTTGTTTGATGGGGGCTGAGCCCCGGTGGCGTAGTGGTTGTGCACGGGACTGCGGCCCACTGGGATGGAGGTTCAATTCTGGCTCCCAGGAGCAAAGGCTCGGCCTCCTACTCCCACCACCTGAGGGCAGTGATGCCTTAAAAAAAAAAAAAAGAGTCATATGAGTTTGTTTGATGGTTGCTCCTGGATCAAATTCACAGTAGAAGATTTTTACAGCAATGTGCTTCAAAACGTAGTATTTTTCTCAGTGCATTATAGCAGAAACTACATGTTTGTTCTAGAGTTGGTGATATTAAATGTTATCACTTTATTAAGACTGCAGTCACAAAAGGAGTGATCCCTGGTAGTCTAGTGGGTAAGCATCAGGTGCTGATAAATACATCAGCAGACCTATCTCACCAGTCACTCTGTGACGAAAAATGTGGCAATCTGCATCCAAAACATTTACAGCGTTGGACACACTGAGGACTGTTATACTCTGCCCTGCAGATTTGCTATGAGTCTAAGTTCACTTTTCTTTGGTTTTATTCATTAAATTTCTCCATTATTAAGATATGTTGTAATTAATAGTGTTCAGTGAACTGAAAGGTGGAGCTTGTATGAACATCTTCTCTTCCCCATCGTTTCGCCGGCTAGTTGTAGCGTCCATTGATGATTCATGTTGAATCAATTATTTTGTAGTAGTTGCAAAATCACTTGTTTTTTTCCTCTTTAACTTTAAAATGGTGACTGCTATTTTGGGAAGACATTTCAGTGTGGAGTTTATCATCTTAATTTTGTTTTTGGATTTAGGCCAATTAAATTTTACTTTTAAGTTATAATCTGCAAGTTTTATGCTTTATAGTTTTTAACTTTAATGGGAAACACTATACAAGCTGCTTCAAGAGTTGGTTTAGAATTTTAAGGGCATGTAGTAAAAAGCACATCAAAATTACCTGGAGGACTTGGTAAAACATTGCTGGGCTTCCTCCCCAGAGTTATATGGGAAGAAGGAAGACAAAGTCTTGCATTTTAACGAATTTCCAGGTCATGCTGCTCGTTCTGGGGTCCACACTTTGACTGTTGGGCCATTTTTATACGTATTTGCTTTTTCTGGGAGATACGAGAATATATAAGGGGCTGAGCCCCGGTGGCCTAAGTGGTTGAGTGCGGAACTGCAGCCGCGGGCTTGGTGGTTCAAAATCCAGCGGCGGCTCGCGGGAGCGGCACTGGGTAGCGCCCACGACCACCAGAGGCAGTGATTGCCCCCCCCCCTCCCCGCCCAAAATGTAAAAAAAAAAAAAAAAGACTATATAATAGAATAAGTTGAAATTTATATTAATGGATTTCAACTTATTATAAATGTTGGCAAGATTGTGACAATTGTTAATCTTTTAAATACTGCCATCGAGTTGAGTTTGTCACATGGTGACCCTGTAGGCAGAGTGGAGCTACACGATTGGCTTTCTGAGACTGTCTTTTGTTTTAAACATTTTATCGGGGACTCATACAACCCTTCCCACAATCCACACATCCATCCATTGTGTCAAGCTCATTTGTTGCCATCATTCTCAAAACATTCGCTTTCTACTTGAGCTGTTGGTATCAGCTTCTCATTTTCCCCCTCCCTCATGAGCCCTTGATAAACTATAAATTATTATTTTCTCATGTCTCACACTGACTAATGTCTCCTTTCACCTACTTTCTGTGGTCTATCTCCCTGGGAGGAGGCTTTATGTAGATCATTGTGATAGGTTCCCCCCACCTTTCCCTGACCCTCCTGGTACACTACTCTCATGATTGGTCCTGAGGGGTTTATCTGTCCTGGATTCCCTGCGTTTCCAGTTCCTCTCTGTATCAGTGTACCTTCTCTGGTCTAACTGGATTTGTAATGTAGAATTAGGATCATGATAGTGGTGGGTAAGAAGCATTAAAGAACTAGAGGAAAGGGCTGAGCCCCGGTGGCGTTAAGTGGTTGAGTGCGGAACTGCAGCCCACGGGCTTGGCGGTTCAAATGCAGCGGTGGCTGGGTAGCGCCCACAACCACCAGAGGCAGTGATGGCCACAAAAAAGAAAAAAAAAAAAGGACTAGAGGAAAGTTGTTATACGATACTCTGACTGGCCTGTCTCCTCCCCAAGAACCTTCTGTAAGGGGCTGTCCAGTTGCCTATGAATGGGTTTTGGGTCTCACTCTGCCTCCTACCTCCCCCCCTACCATTCACAGTGATGAGATTTTTTTGTTCTGTGTCTTTGATGCCTGATCCTATCGACACCACCTGATCACACAAGCTGTTGTGCTGCGTTGATGTGGGATTTGTTGCTTCTGAGCTAGATGGCCGCTTGTTTATCTTCAGGCTTTTTTAAGACCACAGACACTATATCTTTTGATAGCTGATTATCATCAGTTTTCTTCACTATATTTGCTTATGGCACCCATTTTACCTTCAGCAATCATGTAAGGAAGGTGAGCATCATGGAATACCAGTTTAATAGAACAAAATGTTCTTGCATTGAGGAAGTACTTGAGTGGAGACCCAAATGTCCATCTGTTGTCTTAATACTAAGCCTATAAATATATATACATAAATCTATTTTCCCATTGTCACATATAAATATATTTACCTGTGTCGGTCCTGTTGTTTATAGGAGCAGACAGCCTCACCTTTTTCTTGTGGAACTGCTGGTGGGTTCAAATAACTGACTTTTTAGTTAGTAACCTCACATGTAACCCACTGAGCTACCAGATTATCCTAAATTAGGATCTCATTAATTGGTTAATCCAAAATTAACTGTTGCAATAATTAAAGCTTATTATAGCATCCATGGGAGGGGACTCCAAAAAGTTTGTGGAAAAATTCCATGATCTTTTCATTCTATTTATCCAGGAACTTGTTGAAACCCTGCAAATTTGTTGAATTCTCTTTACTTCATTCATTAAGACACTAATCCCTTAGTTTTAACGGAATTAGTTATCTTTTGTGACCAGTTTGAACTTTTAAATATTGGAGATCTCTGCAAGCACTTTAGCATATTGACTTCCTTAAGTCTGTGCAATTAGCAAAGCAACTGGAAAATTGATTGTCATTGAGATATTTTTACTTCAGAATTTGGCTACTCTGTTCACCCTTCATTCCCCATTAGAAACACTATAAACATCAGAGAATAGGATGACCTTGATATTTGCTTCCCAGACTCAATCACAGCCTCAAAGCAGTTATTTCCTACTGAACAAAAAGTTTAATTTCACGCCCTGATTAGTACTAGTACGTGCAGGTGGGTATTTATTTTATGCAGCTAAACTGCTCTGCCTTTGCAAATTACTTGCCAGTCAGCAGAGCTATAATATCTTGAGTAGTTGATAGTAAATTATAGTTCTCATTGGTGTGTTGTGTGCCTGTGTGTTTTTGCTTTTAAGTGCATGCATTATGAGGTGGAGGCTGGAATTAGTCACTAAATTTTGGCCAAACTAAGATTTGAGTAATAGCTTTTGGAGGGTTCAAGGACTGGTTGAGTGTGGACTAACTGCTCCAAACTAAGGCATTCTATAAAGCATAGTACTACAAACCAGTGGTATCTAGTGGAAAAGGCTTATCAGGAGAGTGTCTTACTGAGAAACAAAATATTAGTATGTTTAGAGAAACTTAAAAAGGTAGATATCTGAGGGGCAAGACAGGAAAGAATTTGAAATTTTTTTTTTTAGGTGCATCACTGCCCTCAGGTGGTGGGAGTAGGAGGCCCAGCCTTTGCTCCATGGAGCTGGAATCGAACCTCCATCCCAGTGGGCCGCAGTCCCGTGCACAACCACTACACCACCAGGGCTCAGCTAAGAATTTGAAAATTTTATTTATCATTTATAAAATTTGAAATTTTATATGACACTACAAAGTTAAAAAAATTAAGCAATAGTAAATTGCTAGACTTTAATTAAGAGTAACTATGATGCATAAGAAGGGAGCAAAAACCCAACTTTCTTGATAACTGGGTCTGTTATTTACCTTCTTATCTAAAATGTCACTGAACTTGGGGACATAGATAGTAACTAATTCAAGATTTCAAAGATTTACAGTTCCAGGATAGCAGCCAGATGAGGTGTTATCAACTGAGAACTTTGGGTTTGGTTGCTTGGTTGATTAAACCTTTTATGATCTTAGACTTCATTGAAAATCTATTCCTAACAGAATCTTTTTCCAGGATAAATGTGTGTACACATTTGATACACAATTTTTTATTGTATTCCTAAACCACTGATCTAGTCTCACCATATTTTAATTAAAAAAACCTTTATTGATAATTTTCATCTCAAATAGCTAGTTATGGCTTAATACGGCTATATCAAGTCTGTACTTCATCTCAAATGCCTTAAAATGAGAGGTTAGTAAAATGTCGATTGTGTTGTTTGATAGGAAGAAATGGCACAGAAATGACTTGAATGACGGTTATAAAAAGTCCTACAAGAATATCCTGTTCTTTTTGGCAGTGATGCCAAAAAAAAAAAAAATTGTATGAGCCCCCAATAAAATGATTTTTTAAATTAAGAATAGGATATTCTTTGTTTTGTTTTGTTTTGGGGGGTGGGGTGGGTTCACTGTCCTCTGGTGGTGGGAGTAGAAGGCCCAGCCTTTGCTCCTGTGGAGCTGCTGCTGGAATTGAACCTCCATCCGTGTGGGCCGCAGTCCCGCACACAACCACTATGCCACTAGGGCTCAGCCCACATTTATATATTTGTTGCCGTCATCGTTCTCATAACATTTCTTTCTACTTGGTAGAAAGTAGCCCTTGGTATCAGCTCCTCGTTTTTTCCCCTACCCTCCTTGCCCCCTCATGAACACTGGATAGTTTATAAATTGTTATTATTTTGTCATGTCTTACACTGTCCAATGTCTTCTTTCACCCACTTTTCAGTTGTCTGTTCCCCAGGGAGGAGGTTATATGTAGATCCTTGTAATTGGTTCCCCCTTTCTACCCCACCTCACTCTACCCTTCCAGTATGGCCACTCACCACTAGTCCTGAGGGGGTTCCTCTGTTTTGGATTCCCTGTGTTTCCAGTTCCTAGCTTTACCAGTGTGCAACCCCTGGTCTAGCTGGATTTGTAAGGTAGAATTGGGATCATGATAGTGGGGGGGAGGAAGCATTAAAAAACTCAAGGAAAATTGTATGTTTCATCAGTGCTATATTGCACCCTGACTGACTTGTCTCTTCCTGTGACCCTTCTGTAAGGGGATGTTCAGTTGTCTACAGTTGGGTTTTGCACTTTCCCCTCATTCACATTGATATGATTTTTTGTTCTGCGTCTTTGATGCCTGATACCTGATGCTATCCACACCTCGTGATCACACAGGCTGGTATGCAGCTTTAATGTGGGATTTGTTGCTTCTGGGTAGATGGTCGCTTATTTATCTTCAAGCCTTTAAGACCACAGACCCTTTATCTTTTGATAGCTGGCGCCATCAGCTTTCTTCACCACATTTGCCATGCACCCATTTGACTTCAGCAATTGTGTCGGGAAGGTGAGCATTACAGAATGTCAGTTTAATAGAACAAAGTGTTCTTGCGTTGAGGGAGTACTTGAGTAGAGGCCCAATGTCCATCTGCTATCTTAATACTAAACCTATGAATATTTGCACATAGATCTATTTCCCCGCCATCCTATATAAATATATTTTCATATGTACATGCCTTTATTTAGACCTCTATTAATGCCCTTTGCTCCTAGTTCTTTCCTTTCTTTCCATTTATTTTCCTCTTGTCCCATTTTCCTGCTCAGCCTTCATTTAGGTTTCGGTAATTCTTCTTGGTTCCATTGCCCTTGATCAAGCCCTGCCAGGCCTCTTACACCTTCCTTGCCACCAGTTTTGGATCACTTGTTGTTCCCTTGTCCCTGGGGTTGTTAACTCCACTTCCTTTTCCTCACCTCCCCCTCTCCCATGTACCCTCACTCCAGAACTGTGGTTCCCATTGTTTTCTCTTCCAGATTGTTTATGTTGCCTATCTTTTCTAGATAGACCTGTAGAGATAATAATGCACAAAACAAGACAGCAAAACAAAAGCAACAAGAGAAAACAACAACCAAAAAAAAAAACCAATGATTAAAAAAAAAAAAGCCTGTAAATAGTTCAAGGTCTGTTTGTTGACCTTTTGGAGTGTTTTCTGGTAGTGTCTAATGGGGTGCCAAGCCCTGACCCCAAAGTCTATTTTTGGTACCTTCCCCGGGACTTCCTTGTTCTGTTCCCCTTGCTGTTCTGGTCCTTTTTGTTTGTTTTTGTTTTGTTTTGTTTTGTTTTGTTTTTGGGGGGGCATCACTGCCCTCTGGTGGGAGTGGGAGGCCCAGCCTTGCTGCTGCTGGGTTTGAACCGCCAATTCAATGGGCCGCAGTCCTGGACCCAACCACTAAGCCACCGGGGCTCAGCCACCCCCCACCCCCTTGCTGTTCTGTTGCATGTCCTTAAGTGTTTTGCCTTGGTGTAGTGGGGTCAGCTTGGGTGGCATTCCCCCCATTGTGTCTGCAGTGTTGTTCCCCGGTAGGGCTGTGGGTCAATGAAGGATGTCGTGTCTTGTAATGGAGGCGACCATATGGTCCTCTGTCTGCATTGGCTGCTCTGAGCAGGGATATTGTCCTCAAGGTTTGGTAGGCCAGGATGTGCTCCACACTCTCTCTCCCCCTTCATTTGCTCCCGTGTGCTCTGTCCGGCATATATGGATAGATGCATATATCCTTTGATTGCTATCCTCTGATATTTCCAGCTCTTTTTACTTTTAATAGTATTATTTTTTTTGTTTTGTTTTTTTTTGGGGGGCATCACTGCCCTCTGGTGGTGGGAGTAGGAGGCCCAGCCTTTGCTCCTGGGAGCTAGAATCAAACCTCAATCCCAGTGGGCCGCAGTCCTGTGCACAACCACTACGCCACCGGGGCTCAGCCCTTATATTAGTATTATTAAAGAAATAATGTGGCCAAGCAACTGCTCAGCATTATCAATTTATCCCAGTGAGTATATGTTATATGTAGGAAATTGTAGAATAAACTCCTTTCTGTCAGCTTAAATATTGCCAGTATGTTTAGTCATTTATATGCTATAGTACTTACTGGAAGTTCTGGGGAAAGTTTAGCTTCTCTTTTTCTTCATCCTCTACTGGTAATGCTATCCATCTAGTTAGTTGTTTGTTTGGTTTTTTTTAGTTAGCTCTTTTTAAGACACAGTGGTTTTTTATTATTTTAGGTCAACAGTGTACTCTGGGCAGAAGCCCTGCTGTCTATAATCAACATCAGACAGTTTGCGCGAGATACCAATAAAAGTACCATGGGTCTGATCCCTTCCTTTTAAAAACAAGCAGAGATCCAAGGTTATGTGACGTCCATATGGCTGGTCCATACGAGACACAACACCAAGATCATAGTTGATGACAACCTGGAGTACAACCCATATTTCTCAAATCTAAGCTTAGTTAATGTGCTTTCCATTTTTTCCTTTTAGTTTTGTTTAGTTTTAATTTTTCCTTTTAGTTTTGTTTCTTGTTGAATATTTTTTTTGGGGGGGGGGGCATCACTGCTCTCCGGTGGTGGGAGTAGGAGGCCCAGCCCCACTGCTGGAATTGAACCTCCGTCCCAGTGGGCCGCGGTCCCGCGCACAACCACTACACCACCGGGGCTCAGCCCTGTTTCTTGTTGAATTGTTTTCTTGTGCTGGATTTTTTTAATTGAAGTAATTTTACAGCTCTTATAATACTCCATACATCAGTTGTATCAAACATATTTGTACATATGTTACCATGATCATTTCCAAAACATTTTCTTTTCTTTTTTTTCTAATTTTTTTTTGGGGGGGTGGGGCATCACTGCCTCTGGTGGTCGTGAGAGCTACCCAGCACGGCTCCTGAGAGCCACCGCTGGATTTGAACCGCCAAGTCTGCGGGCTGCAGCCCCGCATTCAACCATTTACACCACCAGGGCTCAGCCTCTATCAGACAGTATTTTAATCCTTAGAAGTTTCTTTCAAAAAGAAAAAAGAAATTTCTTTGAAAAAATACACCAAGTAAAAAGTGCTTTGTTGGGGATGGCAGAGTTTTTCTTTTTCCAATTTGCTGTCTTAAAAAAAATAAAAGTTCCTGCTTCAAAAATTATCATGTGGAACAAAATAATAGTAATTTGTAAATTATCCAGGCCTCAAAAGGGAAGGAGAGCACGGAGGGAGGGGAAATAATGAGGAGTGGATACCAAGGTTTCCAGTAAAAAGCTAATGTTTTGAGAACGATGATGAGCAACAAAAGTACAAATGTGTATGATACAATGGGTGGGGGGATAGATGGATTATGATGAGAGTTGTATGAGCCCCCAATAAAATGACTTTTTAAAAAATTACCATGTGGAGTAAGAGAAGAGAAGGTGAAACAAAAGATTAGAGGGTAGACAGTCATTAACTTCAGTGGAGAAGACAGCATTCTACAAGAGGGAGAAGAGAACTCAGAAAGGGGTTAGAGTAAACTATTGGGAGGTTTGACAAGTAGTTTTAAGTTCTTGAATACAAAATATTTATGCCCCCCACCTAATTCGCGATAAAAAAATATTTGTAATTATCATGTGGAACATTAACAATAACGATAAGCATTACTGGGCTGAGCCCCGGTGGCGTAGTGGTTGTGCGTGGCACTGCGGCCCACTGGGATGGAGGTTCAAGTCCAGCAGCGGTTCCACTGGAGCAAAAGGCTGGGCCTCCTACTCCCACCACCAGGGCAGTGATGCCTTAAAAAAAAAAAAGATAAGCATTATCGTTTGGCTTGCTCCTGACAATTCCAGGAAGTAAGATGGGCAGCTATAATCATTAGCCATTTTTATAAAACATGACTTTGAAATGTTATTGTTGTTGTTTGTCTTGTCTGTGATATTACCAGCAGCTGGGACATTCTAGAGGGCAAAAGAAAAGCAAACCTTACCCTCTTTATTTCTCATGGGAATAGGAGGAGGAAGATTTACTTGGAAATCCTCTCTAAGAAGGTGACATTTGAAATGGTAATCAAGGATAGTAGAAGTCAAGCACAAAACTAGGGTCACTGAATAATGAAAAGGCCTTATAGTGGGCAGGAAGCTGGCAAAACGCCAATGTAACAAGCCTGAACTTTGGTGACTGAAAAAAGGATCAGAGTTGTATGAGTGGAGTTGTATAAGTCCCCAATAAAATGATTTTTTTTTTAAAAAATTATCATGTGGGGTAAGAGGAGAGAAGGTGAAACAAAAGGTGAGAGGATTGGAGACAGTACTTAGCTTCAGTGTTGGAGAAGATAGCATTCTACGAGAGAGAGAATGCCATAAACCAGACAGGGTTACAAAGAGGAAAAAGATATCCCACAAAGTGAAGAAACAAAATGTATAACTGAGGAGTACATTAAGCTTGAAATAAAAGTTAATTAAAAAAAAATTTTTTAATCACATCCAGGGGAAAGGAGTTTGAGAAAGGGGGCGCTCATTACATGGTTGGATATATAGCTTCCTCCCTACCCATCCCCCCAAAGGGGACAAATAACAGGGATATAACAGCCAGTGTGAGATACGAAATAATAATAACAATATATAATTAATCAAGGATTCACATGGGTGGTAGGAGAAAAAAGAGCTTCTATCAAGCTCTTGATTTCTGTCAACATAGAAAATGTTTTGGCGTCAGGCTGAGCCCCGGTGGCGAAAATGGTTGAGTGGGGGACTGTGGCCTGTGGTTTGGCGGTTCAAATCCAGCGGTGGCTCTCAGGAGCAGCGCTGGGTAGCTCCCACGACCACCAGAGGGCAGTGATGCCCCAAAACAAAAAAATACTGTCTGATAGTGTCTTTTTCATTTTGTGGCCCTATATACTTGTCAAATACTTTTTAAGGGGAGGAGGTCATATTAATTGGAAAATGTTACTTTTATATTTTTGTTGCTTGTATTTGGATGCTTACATTAAAAGGTAAAATTAGTTTTCTTGCATTTTGAAATTTTACCTGTTAATGACAATTTTTTTAATAGAACTTTGCCTAAAGAACATTGCCTGAAACTAGGCTGTATGTAATAATTGGGATTTCTTAATATGTCATACAACCTGATTTGTCTTGGAAAACAATTTGTAGCATGAAGAGGTTACCATTTATCCTCCATGGTAACTACAGCTCCTGCTGTGATTCAAATATTGCAATCCTTGAGGAGTTGTATTAGGCTTGGAAAATAGTGTAATTTGAAGCCTTTGAAACATTTTTGCATTAGAAAATCAATTCTCAAAATACATACATTAAGTAGGAGAAAACAAACTACCTTTTTTGAAATTTATGACTTTGGAATATATAAAATTTGGTCATCTTTAGAACTAGAGACTTCATTTTCTAGCAAATTGAGTTTATAATACTAAGTGGTTATACTATCTGCATATAAAATTCATTGTATTGAAAAAATTCATTGTATTTTGTCGTCTCTGAGTAATTGTTAAAACACCAAATACCAATTCGTTGCCCCTGAGTCAATTGTTAAAATACTAAATGGAAATTTGTCTCTCTTTGTTCCTTAGCTTGCTTTCAGTTTTCTTAGTTTAGACTTCACAAGGTGGTCTTAACTATTCATCAGATAGAAGTTGGAACTGCTTTAGTCAGAGACTCTAAAAAATTGGCAATATTGGTATATGCCTTAATTTGCTAAATTTATTTATTTATAAATCATTTTATTGGGGGCTTGTACAACTCTTATCACAATTCATCCATCCCTCCATTGTGTTCAGCACATTCGTACATTTGTTTCCATTATCAGTCTCAAAACATCTTCTTTCTGCTTGAGCCGTTGATATCAGCTCCTCATTTTTTCCCTGCTATGTTTACTTTTAACATACATCCAAATAACTTGACATGCTGCAACATAAAGCATTGGCATAAAGCAATAACTCTAAACTCCATGAAATATCTCATTAAAAAAGAAGTGAGTATTAACAATTATTTTACTTGTTAAATTACACATTACAGATATGTCTTATAATTATTGGCAATATATCAAGGGACAATATATGCTTAGGGCAAGATATATATATATGTCTGTGGGTGTGTCTAACATATGCTGTATGTATATGTATATGTATACTCAAATGATATATTTATAGATTAATATTTAGATGTCAGTGTATTTTGCCAGTGCCATCAGTGCAGCCTGAACTTATTCCTTTAATGAAATTGTATACTACCTCATGATGAAATGATTGACTGTCAGTCAGTTCCTTTTGGTACAGTGACTTCCATTCTCTTTCTTTTTCTTTTATTGGGGACTCTTATAGATATCATAACAATCTATATGTCATTTACATCAAGCAAACTTGTACAGATGTTGCCATCATCATTGTCAAAACATTTTCCCTTTGCCTTTTGCCCTTTGCCCTTTGCCCTTTTGTACCTTTGCCCTTTGATATGAATTCCTCTTTATTCCCTCCCTCCCCCACCTTACCACCCTCGTGAACCCTTAATAAATTTATTTTTATTATTTTTTTCATATCTTATACCACCTGTTGTATCCTTTTGTTCACGTTTCTGTTATTCGCCCACCCTTGAGGAGGGTTCTACATCATCATTGCTCAGTTCCCCTTTTCCTATACCCTCTCTTCCCATACCTCCTGTTACCGTTATTCCCTTTACTGTTTATGAGGGGTTTAACTCTCCTGGGTTCTTTGTGTTGAATGCTCTAATCTGTACCAGCGCTGGTCTAGCAGGACCTGTGACTTAGAACTGGTGCCTTAATAGTGGGGAAGGAAGCATTAGAGCACTGGTACTCAACTTTCCTAATGCTGCATGACCCTTTCATACAGTTCCTCATGTTGTGGGGATCTCCCAACCATAAAATTATTTTCATCACTACTTCATAACTGTAATTTTGCTACTGTTTTGAATCGAGCAACCCTATGTGACAGGGTTGTTTGACCCCAAAGGGGTCGCAACCCACAGGTTGAAAACCATTGCATTAGAGGAATGTTGTGTGTTCCATTGGCACAATACCTGCATATATCATCCCTTCCTTGTGTCCCTTCTGTGAGGGAATGCCCACTTACCAACAGATGGGCTTTGGGTCTCCACTATAACCCCTTTCCTTCACATTATTGATAGAATTGTTTGTTTTGGCCCTCTGATACCCTGATCCTGTCCATACCTCATGTTCACACAGATGCTTCTTCCTGTGGGCTTTGTTGCTTTCCTGCTAAATGGCTGCTTGTTTAACTTCAAGCCATTAAGATCCTAGATGCTGTATCTTTTAATAGCCGGATACTATCAACTTTCTTCACATTTGCTTATGTACTCATTTTGTCTTCTGTGATCATATTGGGAAGGTGAGTATCACACAGTGCTACATTATTAGAACAAAGTGTTGAGGCAAGACTTAAGTAGAGGTTCAGGGTCCGTCTGCTACCTTACTATAGCATATAAACATATATACACAAATCAATACTCAAACATATATACACAAATCAAACATATATAACAAATCTTGTTAATATATTTACTATATGCATGTCTTATAGTTTTTACCTCCAAATTCTTTACTTTCTTTCCTTTTACTTTCCTTCATGTTCACCCTTCATTGGATTCTCTGTAATTCCTCTCAGCTACATTATAATTGATCAAATACTGCCAGGTACCCTCTATCTTCTTTGCCATAGATTTTAGATCACTTGTTGCTCCCTTGTCTCTGAGTTTGTTGACTCCCTACTCCCTTCCACCAGTCCTACCTCCTCTCCTCTTGCTGATATGATTGGCTGTTGATAAATTCCTTTTTGTACAGTGACATCCGTCCTCTTAAAAAATTTAAACCAGTTTTATTGGGACACGCGTCACGTATTATACAATTCAATAATATCAAGAAGAGTTGTACAGTCATTAATGCAGTCAGTTTTAGAACATTTTCTTCTCTCTTGTAGGACCCATTTCCCCCAAGCCCTCCCCCCACCTCGAAGAAACCATTAATCTAGTTGCAGTCTATAGATTTACCCAATCTGGATTTTATATACCGAAAAAATCTACAAAAACAAACTGGGCTGAGCCCCGGGGGCGTAGTGGTTGTGTGCAGGACTGCGGCCCACTGGGACGGAGGTTCAATTCCAGCTCCACGGAGCAAAGGCTGGGCCTCCTACTCCCACCACCTGAGGGCAGTGATGCCCAAAACAAAACAAAACAACAAAACAAAGAAACAAATTAACAGTAATTAAAAAAAATGAAATAAGAGTAAAACCTCAATAGAAAAGAAAGCAGAAGGGCAGTGATGTCCCCAAAACAAAAACAAATAAGAAAAGAAAGCAGAAAATATTAAAAACTTAAAAAATCGGGCTGAGCCCCGGTAGCGTAGTGGTTGTGCGCGGGACTGCGGCCCACTGGGACGGAGGTTCAATTCCAGCAGTGGGGCTGGGCCTCCTACTCCCACCACCGGAGAGCAGTGATGCCCCCCCCCAAAAAAAAAAACTAAAAAAATCTTTAAAATGGGTCAAAAGTAAGATACATCTGCCATAATCCACTTTCCAATACACAATGCAAGATACCACGTCTGTTCACATCTCTAGTTTAGATTCACAGGGAATTCACCACAGGCATAATTCACATATATACCCTCTTCACCATATTTTTAAAAAATTAAAACCCAAGACTTTTATTTTAAAATTTTCTTGTTTTATTGGCATATAATTCACATATTGTATAACTCGATGCTTCATTAACATGAAGAGTTATATAATCATCACCACAGTCAGTTTTAGAACATTTTTTCACTTAATTGTTTTTTGTTTTGTTTTTTGGCATCACTGCTCTCTGGTGGTGGGAGTAGGAGGCCCAGCCCCACTGCTGGAATTGAACCTCCGTCCCAGTGGGCCACAGTCCCGTGCACAACCACTATGCCACCGGGGCTCAGCCCTACTTAATTGTTATTAACTGCCCATTTCTCCCCAACCTCTCATGCCATAATATGAAGAAACCATTAATCCAGTTACCATCTCTATAGATTTACACTAACAAAAATAACAAAGTAAAACATAACAAAGTAAAACAAAGCATCACTTAATAAGACAGCAGAAAACATTAAAAACTAGAATACATTTAAATGGATTATAAGGGAGATCAAATGATACAGTGCAAAATTTCAACGAACAGCATCTGCAGCAATACACTTTTCAGTAGATTTTTCATGTTAGCAAATTTATTCCTATCTTGGGTCCATGGCCAGAGGGGATTCGCTAGAGGCTTAATTCATGTGTGAGCCTTGCAAATAGATTTTGGGTGTCCACTGTTATCCATAGACTTCTGCAAACAGTATTCACAATTGAAGCTCTGATTCCATTCCCTCCTGTAGATTTGGATCATTTTATTCACAATCATTGTGGACTTTGTTGAGGCATCTCTTAGATGCCTATTTGGCTGCTTATTTGAAAACAAGCCCTTAAGACCACAGCAACTGTGCTTTCTCTTACCAGGGCATTATCTAGTTTCTTCACCACACTTTGCTAATAGCACCCAAATCTTCAGCTATCTCTTCATAAGGTTGAACATCAAGCAGGGCCATATTATAAGAACTGATTGTTCTTAGAGTAGGGCTAAAATTAAGTGCAAGCCCCAAATCCGTTTATGCCTCTATGAGTTATCTATGTTTCTGGTTCACCTTAAAGACATTGTCATTTCATGTTAGACAACATTATCAAACACCCCCAGTTCCCCCATGAGCTTTACTTCCAATGCCACAGAGTCAATATTGACTTTTAGTGACCCGAAGGGCTATTCACTGTTTTAAAAACTGAACTATCTTTATAAATGGGTCTAAAAAAAGATCAAATAAGATACTACATTTTAAGCTAGCTATATCTTTGGTAGTCTGGCTAGAGTAGAGAAACAAATTCATAGACACGCATATGGATATAAAGGAAAGGTTTATAGACAAGAGGAATGGAACATTGAGAAAGCATCCCAACCCAGTCCAGTCCAAAGTCATAAGTCCGATATTAGCCCTTATGTCCGATACCAGTCTATAAAGTCTCCTTCTGACTCATGAAGCGCGTGCGATGACACCTGGACAATCCTAGGCCAGTGGGTGCAGAGTCTTGTGTGTCAGGGGGCAGTAGAAGCATCTCAGCACTTGCAGGGCTCTCCCTGTGGCTTCCCGAGCATATCAGCACTGGCAGGAGTATCTCTGTGGCTTTTCCAGCTTCATAGTTGTGGCTCCATCAAGGTAAAGCTGTGTGGCTTCTCTGGCTCCACCAGTTCCTCAGATGCTGTCATCTTGTTAGTCGAGTGTCTCCCAACAACTGGGGGAGTGGTCTCTCATCTCCACGAGGGAAATATCATGAGACTTCCCAGAATTCTCAGGAGAAAGCCATGCCCACACAGAGGCATCATTGGCTATCTCCAGAGTGACAAGCTAGACTCCACCCCCCAACTCCCAATCATGACATTGACACACGAGTACATGACTGCCACAATAGCTATAGTCATTTCTACAGTGCTCTTTTGTAACAAGGCTGTTCTCATCCTTGACTATTGTCAGAGAGTATTCACCAGACACTTTTAATCTGTGTGAACTCTGCACATGGATTTTGGGCTTCCCCTGTCATTCACTCATCCATAGCCTCCTCTGTAAACCAGGTGTTCACAATGAGGTGTCATTTCTTCCTTTGGATTTGGATTATGTTATTTGCAGCCTCCTCCATGTGGGTTGTTGATGCCTCCCTTCTGTCTTCTTTTTAAAAAGTCATCGGTGACTCCGACAGCTCGTGTGACATTCCCTACATTAATTGTATCAAGCATATTTGTACAGATGTTGCCATCATTTCCAAAACATATTCTACTTGAACCCTTGGTGTAAGCTCCTTTTTCCCCCCTCCCTGCCCCATCTCCCTACCCTCGAGAATCCTTGATTAGTTATATATTGTTAATATTTTGTATCTCACTGTCCGTTGCCTCCACCCACATTTCTGTTATTTGTCCCCTTTTGGGGTGGGCATGCATATAGCCAACCTTGTATTGGATTCCCTTTCTCCCCTTTCCCTCTCCCTAACCATCATCATCCTATCCTCATTTCACTATTCCCATTACTGTTCCTGAGGAGTTTATCTCTCCTGAATTCCATGTGTTGAGAACTCTTATCTGTACCAATGTGTGTTTTCCAGTCTAGCCAGATTTATAAGGTAAAACTGGGTCATGGTAGTGCAGGGGAGGAAGCATTCAGGAACTAGAGAAATCATGTGTGTCTTGTTGGTGCTATAATGCACCTTGGTTGAATCATCCTTTCCTTATAATCCTCCTCTGGGAAGGATATCCAATTGTCTACATATGGGCTTTGGGTCTTCTCCCTTTCATTTTTTTTTTTTTTTGATGTTTCCTGAATGCATGTTCAGGAGTCTTGGTGGAGCAGTAGCTTTGAGTTGGGCGGCTAATCCTAAGTTTAAAACCACCAACTGCTCTGAGGGTACAAGACAGGGCTTTCTACTCCCAATAAAGAATTACAGTCTAGGGGGCTGAGCCCCGGTGGTGTAGTGGTCATGTGCGGGACTGGGGCCCACTGGGTTGGAGGTTCAAATCCAGCAAGGCTAGGCCTCCTACTCTCACCACCAGAGGATAGTGATGCCCCCCAAAAACAAAACAAAACAAAAAAAGAATTACAGTCTTAGAGGCAATTCTAACCTGTCCTATGGGGTTGTGGTAGGTCAGTATTGAATCACTGACAGTGAGTTTGATTTTAGTTTTTGCATGCACATTTAAATTTTTGCTCATAGAATCCTTCAATATTATAACAGACTTTTTTCTTCAGTGCTTTTTGCTTGAGATATGCTGAATGTGTAAATCCCCTTTTGGCTTTCTGACCCCTAGGTTTTGATGATTTTTTTTGGGGGGAGGCATCACTGCTCTCCGGTGGAGGGAGTAGTGGGTCCAGACCCACTGCTGGATTTGAACCTCTGTCCCAGTGAGCCGCAGTCCCGTGCACAACCACTACGCCACCGGGGCTCAGCCCCCTCCCTGTGTTTTCTGTTTCCATCTCTCCTTTTAACCTTCTGAACTTTGTCCTTGGATAAATGCTGCCCTTTTGATTGTAAATGGTTAATTATTCTAACCTGGAGGTGAGTACAGTTCTAGATGACCGTAGCCTTGGTACTGAAGGTGGTGGGGTCTGTTTTATGATTTGTGGGGTTTTGTACCATATTTTTCTCTCATTCTATCCAGGACCTTCCCAAGTAATGTTTTTCAGAGCACTTGGGAGTAGTGATAGGCACCATCTAGTCCCTTTTTTTTTCTTCAAGCAACATCTTTATTAATACAGTATTTATTTATCTTCCCTGAGCCAATGACTTTCCCCAGGCTGCCTGTGGAGGTGCAGGGAGAAGAACATCCAGGACAGACAAGACGTGGGGCAGAGAACTAGGGGAGGTGGAGAGGACGCCTTCACATGGCGAAGGGGATGAGGGCGGCCACCCTCAGGCAGAAAAGCCCCCTGGCCTCCGAGAGGGCAAAGCCCAGAATGGTGTAGGAGGAGAGCTGCTGCTTCAGAGAAGGGTTCCTGCCATAGCCACTGATGAGGCTCCCAACACAGTCCCAAGGCCAGCTCCAGAGCCCGCCACGCCAACCGTGGCAGCCCCAGCCCCAATAGGACTAGATGTTTTCATATGCCTTTAATTTTTTTTTTGGCCTTTGAATTTTTTTTTTTTTATGTTTTTGATAAGAGAACATTTATTGCCCAACTAAATGTTGAGATCCTTAAGATGAACTTGATGCTGCAACAGCTGCCCTCTTAGGTTTAGGAGTTGTTCCTTCACGGAATCCTTGCCTGCATCTGCGGTATACAATTTTGAGGTGTCTCATTCGACCAGTACCGGTGGTATTTCGTCTTTTAGCCTTGGCACTCCAGTTATACTTTCTCTTGCACTTGGCGGGGTAGCCACATTTGCCACAGGTCGACTTCTGGAGATGGTAGGCCTTGGAGCCACAGCAGCGGCACAGGGTGTGCGTCTTAATGCGAAGCTTTCCGAAGGATGATGTTCCCTTCGTCATCTCGCTGCTGCGGCCGAGACCAAAGAGCGCCTTTTTTTTTTGGTGGTGGGGGGGGGGATCACTGCCCTCTGGTGGTGAGAGTAGGAGGCCCAACCTTTGCTCCTATGGAGCCTCTTCTGGAATTGAACCTCCGTCCCAGTGGGCCGCAGTCCCG
>PVJH01019487.1:0-42666 GCA_004026705.1 Nesogale talazaci
TCCCCCCATTTTAACATCTTTAATAAAAGTAAGAAGACATTGATTCAGTCCACAAACATATTCAGATTTTACTAAGGTTGGGGGGTGGGGAGGAGGCGGCCGGCGTCAAACGACCTTTTCACAAGGGTGGCCAGATTCATACCAGTAGTAAAATTACAGCTATTAAGTAGCAACTAAAATAATTTTATGTGTGTGTGTGTGGGGGGGGGGGGGTAGTGATTGTCAACACAACACGAGGAACTGTATTAAAGGATTCCAGTAAGAGAAAGGTTGGCAACTCCTGCGTTAATCCACCCTGCAAGGTGGATCCAATGTTAGCCAGAGGCACTTGGCATTTGCTTGAGCAAAGAGCCAGATCCTCTTTTAAAAAGGAAGGATGGAGGGTGACTTTGGGTAGAAAGGCTCAGAGTGGAGGGGAGATGTAAACTGTACTCACTGTAATCTTCTTGGCCTTCTACATTGTACAAGTAGTTGTAGTAACCCGTGTGGACAGAAGAGTGAGACTGTGGATTCTCAAGGTGCCCTCTTTTCCTCTTGACATCAGGGTGCCACTTTGGTAGGTCTTCCGGAGAAGAGATAAACAGTGGTGACAAGTTTTAGGGGGAACCAAGCAGGTCCAGATGACTGGTTTGAGTCCTAGATCACTAGAATAGATCTCTATGAGTTAAACCACACAGTCAACGAGAACCAATACATAACTTTCTTTTTTTTTAACCCCCAACCTTGAGAACAAACCTACAAGATAAAGAAAATCAAGCAATAGAGATCAAAAGGGCTGCATTGGCTCAGGAATGAAGGTCAGAATTCAGGAACGGCTGGGAAGGATAGATGGCTGGAAACAGTACCCACAAGGATGAAGTAGGGAGAGTGCCTTTGCATCATGGGGATTGCAAGCAATTTCACTAAACAAAAAGTGTAGGAACTTTTCATGAAAAACTTACTTATTCTCTTAATTTTGACCCAAATCACAATAAAAAGACAATTAAAAACCACATTCCTAGTACTTTCCGAGTTAATGCTGATTCATGGTGACGAAAGTCACTGGAGACTAGAACTATCCCACAGAGTTTGACTTTTCTTTTTTTATTGGCACATAATCTTCTTATCAAACAATTTACCAGGAGTCTCGCTAGGATAGTGGCTACCCATTATTGTGCCGAGTCACCAAATTGTGCCATTTTGACCCAGCAACTCCAGGGTCTTTCTGCTCCTGTTAAAAGTTACCATCTCCACAGATATCCATAAAAGGGCGTCATGGGGTGGGGGACATGCCACAGTAGCATAGACTGGATGACAGTGACTTTTATTTTATTATTTGTACTTCCACAGGTGGTAGACACAAAAATTAAATTGACTGTATCAGTGGGAATTGATGACAGAAAATGACTGCAGCTGTGGCACTGGATAAGGGGAAGTCCAATATCAAAAGGCAAAAAAGGCCAGGAGCTGAGTATGGAACAGACCATTAATTGCTCATATTTAAGTTCAGGTTGAGGTTGAAGAAAACTGAACAAGTTTTCAGGACCAAAATATGACTTTAAGTCTGGGAAACTAATGAGATCTGTATGAGTCAGTATTAACTCTATGGCCATGAATTTGGAAGGTTTTTGTTTGTTTGTTTGTTTGTATACAATTCAATAGTAAATTTTCTGCTGCAATCTAGAAGAGAAATTCAACCCATGTAACTATGCCATTCTGAGTCCTTCCATGACTCCCTATTTAGGATGGTATAAACCTAACTTTATCCCACATCCTTACTGCCTCTGGCCTGGGAACTTACAAGAAACTAAAAGAGTTCCATCTTTACATGCCTCAAGAACAATATTCAGAATAATGATACCATGTGGGTAGGGGAAAGTTGGGAGAAGCAGGGAACACATCATAATGATCAAAATATAACCCTGCCCCCAGGGGGACAAAGCAAAGTAAAGTGGGTGAAGGGAGACAGTGAATGATGGAAAAAATAAAGTTATATAATTCATTAATGGTTCACATTGGTGGGAATGTGGGGGACAGAAGCACTTAAGAGCAACGAATACTAAGGGCTCAAATACCCCAAAAAGTTTTGAAAATTATGATGGAAGCATAAGCAAACTATGATTGATACACTTGCTGCATGGGTTGTTTTAAGAGCTTTAAGAGTCCTCAGTAAAATCATTAAACAAAAAATACAGTTATCAAAAAAAAAAAAGAAAGAAAGAAAGAAAGAAAGACAATTATCCACAGGCCTCTTGGGTGACCATGGGCTGGAATGGCCTCCATGGCAGTACATTTGGTTGTTTGGCAAGAAGCATCCTCCCTAGCTTTACACTTTGTGTTTCAGCTTATCTATCACAATAGCATAGACATTTGACCTTGGTTTGGAATTTATATTGTTCCACCTTAGGAAGCAAAGGATTTTAAATATAAATGAAAAGAGTCAATAGATTCTTTTTAAAATGAAAAAAAAAAGTCCTTATAGGGCCATTGGAAAGGAGAGCAAATGGGAATTATACTCACTGGGTCCAGATGCAGTCTGTGGTGAAGTATTCTTGCAATTATCATCCTTGTTCACAGAGGACATGGTTTGGGATAGCCGGGGTCTATTCTGGTGACTAGGACACGTACAATCTGCAATGAACAGCTTATGTGAGAGTGGTGACACAGGAGAAATATCCTTTCACTGGACGGGAATGTTTCAATGAGTCTGGGTTTACTGTGCAATCTCAGGTTAGTGAGACTAACTCCCTGGTCTAATAAGCCAGAAAAACACATATTCCCTAAAGATGAAACTTTGAGGAAATAGAAAGAAAGAAAAGAAATGTGAATAAACTCTTGAGAATTAGCAGGGGGAAGAATAAATCTTTGGAAATTGAGGCAGTCCCAGGCTTAAGAATGAGAAGTGTATCTGTAAGTTGAATTTGTAGGCAAATTGGAACAGTGGCAGAGAATTCACTATTTGGTGGCTTAGTGGGTTATGAATTGGGCTGCTAACTACCAAGGCAATGGTTTGAACCTTCTAGTCACTTCGTGGAAGAAAAATGAGCCTGGCTGCTCTAAAAATCCAGTCTCAAAACTCTAAGGGGAAGTTTTATCCTTCCCTATGGAGTTCACATTATCGGGGACAGAAAAGGCATAAAGTCTTTTCAAGTACTTAAAGGTGCACATACAGCAAATAAAGGTCATGGGGAAGAAGAAACTGCTCCCTGCATGACATGATGCCATTGTTTCTAAGTAAGGGCTGTAAGCACTAATAAAAAAACAAAACAAAACCATGAACAGAATAGAGAAATACTTCTTCCATTGGGGTTATTGAAGCACCATCTACCGCTGAAAAGAGATCCAATGACCATGGATGTCTCATCAGAAAGCTGTGAGAACAACATATTCAAAGTGCTGAACACAACTTTGGACCCAGAATTCTATATCCAGGGACAATATTCTTGAGGAAAAGTGATAGATGATGGAAACAATGAGAATGCCTGATTTGAAGTCCTAGTCTACACAAGTGTTAAAGAAAGCTCTTAAAGGGAAATGACACAAGAGGGAAAATTGGAAATTTAGGAATGAAGAGCTACAGAGATGGCAAGTATCTGGTTAATTGGGATTAATTTTCTCTTTTTAGGTTTTTCAAAACATTTATGAATATTGACAGCAACAAAAGTCACATTTTATTTTTACTGATTTTGAAATAGTCATAGGAATTTGGAAAATACACATATGGAGAGGGAGTATGCAATTTTCACATCTTTCTTTCTAACCCTAACCCTATCCCTAATCCTAACCAGTACTTTTCACATCTTAAAATCTTTCATAAAAGCAAGAAAAAGGTACCGCTTAAATCCCCTAAGTTTTTTAGATTTTACCCATTTAGAGTCTTGTACTACTCAGAGTACATGATGTTCCTGGAGGTTTCTACCCAATTCCCTGTTCCTTTCCCACCACAACCTATCAGACTTCCATCTTGGCCAGAGAGTTCTCCATCTCCCTGGACTGCTTCTCCATTGTGTCCTTAAGCTGTTTTCCTTAACTGGAATCCTTTCAGTTTTAATCTCATTATGTTATCAGTTTCTTGGAGGATCAGGAACAATACGCTTTATTGTTATTTGTTATCAGTTATCCCATCCTGAAAAGTGGAGCCGGTCTTAAGACGAGGGCATCTGGCATTTGCTTGAACAAAGAACCAGGTCCTCTTTTTAAAAAGAAGGATGCAGGGTGACCTTGGAAGTAAAGGTCAGAGAGGAAGGGAGATATAAACTGTACTCACAGTAATCTTCTTGGCCTTGTACATTGTACAAGTAGTTGTAGTAACCCATGTGGACCGAAGAGTGGGACTGTGGATTCCCAAGGTGTCCTCTGTTCCTCTGGACATCAGGGTGCTGCTTGGGTAGGACTTCGGTACAGAGTACGTAGTGGGAGTGGGAAGAAGAGATAAATAGCGGTGACAATTTTTGAGGGGACACAAGGTGTTCCAGACCACTGGTTTGAATCCTACCTTACCAGGATAGATCTCTATGAGTTAAACAACAAAGTCAACCAGAACCAATAAATAGCTTTCTGTCCTTACCTGGGACCTTGAGAGCAAACCTACAAGATAAACAAACAGCAATCAACCAGGAGAGATCAAAAGCGTTTGCTCAGGGATGAAGCTCAGAATGCAGGAGGGGCGGGGAAAGATGGCTGGCTGGAAACAGTACCCAGAAGGAGGACTCGAGGAGAGTGCCTTCGCATCATGGGGATTGTAAGGAATTTCACTGAACAGCATATAGATGGATTGTTCATAGAAAACCGACTTACTCTCTAAATTTCCAATCAAGTCACACTAAAAAGACAAAAAAAAAAAAAAATCAAGCCCGTCGTCTTTGGAGTTATTGTTGAGAGAATTACTCCATAGTCCTCTCAGGTGACCATGGGCTGGAATTGCCTCCGTGGCAGTACATTTGGTTGCGTGGCAAGAAGCATCCTCACTAGCTTTACACTTTCTGTTTTAGCTTATCTATCACAATAGCAAAGGCACTTGACCTTCGTTTGGAATTTATATATTTCCACTTTGTAATGCAAAGGCTTTTGAGATAGAATTTTAAATATAAATGATAACAATGAACAAATACTTTTTAAAATGAAAAATGACCATGTAGGGTGGTTAGAAAGGAAAGCAAATGGGAATTATACTCACTAGGTCCAGATGCAGTCTGTGGTGAAGTATTGTCATCCATGCTCACAGAGGACTTTGTTTGGGATTATCTGGGTCTATTCTGGTGACCAGGACATGTACAATCTGCAATGAACAGCTTATGTGAGAGTGGTGACACAGGAGAAATATCCTTCCACTGGACAGGTATGTTTCAGTGAGTCTGGGTTCGCTGTGCAACCTCAGGTAAGTGAGGTTAACTCCCTGATCTAATAAACCAGAGTGAAACCCCAGATGTATTTCTCCAAGATGAAACTTTGAGGGAAAAAAAGAAAGAAAGGAAATGGGATTAAATTCTTGAGAATTGGGGCGGGGAAGAAGAAAAGAAACTTTGGAAATAAAGACAGTCCCAGGCTTAAGAATGAGAAGTGTATCTGTAAGTTGAATTTGTAGGCAAATTGGAGCAGTGGCAGAGAATTCACTCTTTGGTGGCTTAGTGGGTTATGAACTGGGCTGCTAACTACCAAGGCAATGGTTAGAAAACTCCCGTTACTTTATGGAGGCTCTAAAGATCTAACCTC
The DNA here is from genome assembly GCA_004026705.1 of Nesogale talazaci. NCBI lineage: Eukaryota > Metazoa > Chordata > Mammalia > Afrosoricida > Tenrecidae > Nesogale > Nesogale talazaci. The sequence goes on from PVJH01019487.1 coordinate 5,692, forward strand.
AAAACTCTAAGGGCCATTCTACTCTTCCCTATAGAGTTCCCAGCATTGGTGCAAGAAAAGGCTTGAAGCCTTTTCAATTACTTAAAAGGTACACATACAACAGGCAAAGGCGGTGATGAAGAAGAAACTACTCTGTGTAGGAGATGATTTTGTTGTTTCAAAGTAAGGGCAAAATTACGTAGTATTGGTGTTAAGAGTCTGTAAGCACCAGAATGTTTTTCTATCAAAAGAAATCATCGTAGATGTTTTATAATAGAGAAATTCTTCTTTCATGGGTTATTGAAGCACCATCTACATATGGAAAGAGAATTAGACTAGATTCAATGACCATGGATGTCTCATCAGAAAACTGTTTAACAGCATATTCAAAGTGCTGCACCAAACTTTTGACCCAGAACTCTATGTCCAGGGACAATATTCTTAAAGAAGGAAAGTGATAGATGATGGAAACAATGAGGATCCTTGGTCCAAAGTCCTAGTCGATGCAAGTGTTAAAGGAAGTTCTTAAAGGAAAATGGCACATCAGGGGAAATTGGAAATTTAGGGGTGGAGAGCCACAGAGATGGCAAGTATTTGGCTGAGTGGGACTAATGTCTTCTTCTTAGGGTATTCAAAATATATATGATATTGACAGAAACAATTACTACACTGTGCTTTTACTGATTTTGAAACTGTCACAAGTATTTGGAAAATAAAAACATGGAGATGACTATGCACCTTTCAGATCATAACATCTATTGTAAAAGCAACTTCCCCCCATTGTAACATCTTTTATAAAAGCAAGAAGAAGGCATTGGTTCAATCTACAAAACTTATTCAGGTTTTACCAATAGCCTCGTTCAATTTAGAGTACGTGATGTCCCAGGTCACTTTTATCCAATTCTTTGTCCCTTTCCCACCATAACCCATCAGACTTGCATCATGCCCAGAGAGTCTGTCTCCCTTGGAGATTTCTCCATTTTGACCGCACACTGCTTTCCTTAATAAGAATCATTTCGAGTTTAATCCCATTTTGTTATCAGTTTCTTGGAGGATGGGGATTAGCACATTTTATTGTTGTTATCAGTTAAGCCAATGTTCTCAACCTGTTGGTTGTGACCCCTTTGGGGGTGATCACCTTTCACCTTTTCATCCAATTCATAGCTGTAGCAAAATTATAGTTATGAAGTAGCAAGGAAAATAATGTTATGGTTGTGGGGGGGGGCGGTCACCACAACAAGAGGAGCATTTTGAAAGGGTGGTGGCATGAGAAAGGCTGGCAACAACTGAGTTAATCCATCCTGGAATGTGGATCCAGTCTTAATCAAAGGCATCCGGGTGGGAGGGTTGGTGTTGGTTGTTTTGTTTTTTTGATACAATTCAATAGCTCAGTAAAGACCACAGTCACTTTTAGATCATTTTCTTCTTTCCTGTATTCCTTGTTATAACTTCCCATGTTTCCTCACCCTCTCCTGTCAGACCCCCAAGAAATCATTAGTGCAGTTACTTTATACAGACCATTCTGGATTTTTAAACAGAAAAACATACAGACACAAACAAACTTAAAAGCTAATAACAATAACAAGGTAAAATAGAGACACACTTCAATAGAAAAAAACAAAATATCAAAAAGTAGAATTTTAAAATGGGTCAAAAGGGAGATCGAATGATGTCTTAAATTTTATCTCTGCTATATCTGTCTTAATCCACTTTCCAATGTCCTCTACCTGATAACAAGGCTATTCAAAAGCTGGGTCTATATTCAGAGAGAGTTCACTGGGGCATAACCCATGTGTATTTCTCTTTCACTTAAAAAAGTCCCCGAACTTACACATTTAATAGAGTCAAATGTGGGAGTGTTAATTGCTGCAATTGTTACGTAGCTAGCATAGAGAAAGGGGCTTTCATTTCACATGCTTGGAGGTTGGAGCTATCAGCCAGGAAAGGATGGTCCACTGGGCATGCTCAGAGGTCCAAGCTTCAGGCCAGGAGGGCTGCCCCTGGGTGGGCTCTTTAGGCCAGGTGAATCCAATTCAGCCCATGGGGTCGACCAGAGTCACCAACCACGCCTCCCTGCCAAAGAATTGAAAAGGCAGGAGCCTGGAGCTGATCTTGTGACTCTTCTGGAGCAGTTTCCCAGCAGGCAGGTGGGGGTGAGGGACTCTGGGGGTGCCTGTGTAAGCCTGAAACTCCTAAACTTCCTAAAGCTTGTTTGAATCATAAACTAGGCTTTGGTGTGAAGCCAAGGCGAGGTATTTATCTCTTCTCAAGAAAATCTAACACAATCTTTGCAGGTGAAGATTACCAGGTTTTTCCTCTGAAGTTCTACAGAGTGAATTCAACCTACCAACTATTAGAAGATGCTGTGTCACTCAGCAAGCCTTTTTTACCTTCCTCTGCCTCAGTGATCACAGCCCCCTCCACCCCCCCCCAAAAAAAGATGTATAATCCCTACTTCATAAGACTATAGCAAGGATTCCTTGAGAGTCTGTTAATAAAGTTTGTTTATTGTAATGCTGAAGGAAAAGGAAGTTTCTCCTGCTACTTAGAAGAGAAACCCAGGCTGAGCGCCAGTGGCGTAGTGGTTGAGTGCGGGACTGCAGCCCACTGGTTTGGTGGTTCAAATCCAGCAGCAGCTCTCCAGGAGCAAGGCTGGGCTTCCCACTCTCACCAGAGGGCAGTGATGCCACCCCCCCGCCAAAAAAATTAAAATTAAAAAAAGAAGAGAAACTCAACTAATATAACTATGCCAGTTTGAGCCCTTCTATGACTCCCTGCTTAGGATGGGATAAAACTGAAGCCTTACTGCTTATGGCCTACGGGAACTTACAGTAAACTTAAAGATTGGAAATTTTAGAGAGCCCAAGCAGTACAGTGGTTAAAACACTTCTTTGCTGATTAGGAGTTCGAATGGTTTGAGCGCAGGAGTTGCTCTGTGGGAGAAAGATAGCCAGCCTTGGACGCGTGTTGAGCAGTGACCTACAGATTCACTCGGATGCAGACTCAAGACAATGGGGTAGGATTATCCTTACATCCAGGCAAAGTGGACCTTGTCTTGAGTGGGTTCCTTTATTCTATGCTTTCAACATTCAAAGTATACAGGTTAAAAATACAGATTGCAATTCAGCAAGCAGAAGCCCTGACGGTGAGACAATGGGCCTTGACCCCAATGGCCAGCAGTTCAAAACCACCAGCAATTCTGCAGGAGCCTAGTATTTCTCCTCCCGTAACAGTCACAGTTTCAGATGATAACATCTCTGGGTTCACAAACAAGGCTTTGAGTAGTAGCAAAGTGAACCCTGAGGCCTCAAGAACCCCTGAGATTCTTTCAGGGTTTTGTGAGGTCAAAGTTCTGTTCTCTCTCTTTTTTTTTTTTTAACCAAAACTATTTTGTTGGGAGCTGATGCAGACATCCTGTCATCCCATAGATCAATCACATCAAGTAGTATTGCACACTTGCAACCACAATCACTTCAAAACATTCTCTTCCTTTTCTTTAAGGCATCGCTGCCCTCTGGTGGGAGTAGGAGGCCCAGCCTTGCTCCTGGAGAGCTGCTGCTGGATTTGAACTGCCAAGCCAGTGGGCCGCAGTCCAGCATCTCTTCTTTCTTAAATCCATTTATATTGGCTCCTTTTTATCTCTCTTCCCCCCCGACTATACCCCTCAGGAATCAGTAGTCTACTTGCTGCTTCTATAAGTTCATCAATCTGAATTTCATATACCGAAAAACATAATCAAAATTCAAGAGGCTGACCCCAATGACAAAATACCCAATGAAATATGCCCAATGTGAAAAAAGAGCAATAAGAACATAGTTGAAAACCAGATGAGACCCAACATGCACCAGAGGGCCAATCAACTAACAAAGTTTCAACCATTCAGTCAATTTTATCATTTTGTGCTTCTTATCGTCTTTTCTCCAGCATGCTTTCAGCTCCACATGCAGGCCCCCTTTCTCACTTCACCCACTGCTTACCTGTCATGCAGTCCTTCTACGTGTTCATTTTCAATCCTGACTTTCACACTCTGAAGATTTGGTTCCTTGCTGCATCTTGAAGGGGAAAAGATCACACTTTTATACTTAGCTTTAATGCTATCAGGCTCTTGTAACCACCCAGACACACCTGGATTTGACTCCAGCTGAATTCTTTATCCTTTAATCCACTCCATCAAAAGGTAGTGTAGCATAAGTATTGCTAAAAACTGTTGTTTTTTAAGCAACTTTATTGGCATAGAATTCATGTATCATACAATTAAAGAGTTCAGAAGAGTTGTAGAATCATCACTATGATAAATTTTAGAACATTTCCTCCCAACCACTTTTCCCAAATCCCCATGTTCTTTTTATACTCAAACTTCCTATTTTTGAATCATCCTTGCAGCTTCTCCAGAATTTCTTTGGCATAATCTTTACTGAAGTAGTTGGTAGAATTCTTCAATTTCTTCACCAAGAATTTTTTTAGTTGGTGCATAAAATTGAAAAATAGTATTGATTGAATTTTTTTAAAAGGTAGATAATTGTATCACTGACAGCATTGTACTTACAGATCAATTTTGAAATGCTCTTTTTGACAATGAATGTCTCACCATTCCTCTTGACTGCTATTTTTTTTGGCAGAGTAAATACCGTCTATACTCAAGAATAAGTCAATCTGAATATCAGCCAAGGCACCTACTTTACTATGAAAGCTGCATTAAAAATGTGCTGAAAAAACTTGGCTTATACACAAGTATAGATGGTAAAAGATTTTCTACTTCAGTTGATGATACACTGGAAGTTCTTACTTTTCTATGCTAGAAATTTGTAAGACAGCTTTATGACCAACTGACTGGCAGGGATCTAGGAATATCCCATTTCTAAGAATGTATGTTAGGCAGGGTTCTCCAGAGAAACAAAACAAAGACACTTATGATTATATAGATAGATAGATAGATAGATAGATAGATAGATAGATAGAGGTAGGTTTGTACAGTGAGAAGGAATGTAACAGCTAATTCATCTGCATAACAGTACAGAGGGTTCAGTTCTACTCACTTCTGTGGAACAGTGAATATACTGCAAGTCCTTCAGCTCATGTGGGCTGCCGGGAACAAGGTCAAGGAAGCAGACAGCAGAGTCTTATCAGGGGCAAGTCGAGCAGCGTCTGCCCACAGGCAGCAAGCAGCAGGGTGGGTCACCAATAGTGCTCCGGAGCTTAGTGAAGCAGATCTGGGTGGGGTATGGTCACAAGCAATGTAAGGGGATGGAATTCCCCAGTAGCTTGGCAAAGCAGCTCCCGAAGGCGTTTCAAACTCTAACAATGTGATCCATGGATTGACCTGGCTCAGACACCAGCGTCTAATAAGTCAAGTTTATTAAGAGACCTGTGTAGGGGCTGTCTCCATACCGTGCAGGGTGGGAGCGCAGCGCCCCTCTGAGCAATTTCAGCTTGCATATACCCAGCGACTGGACCTCCACCAGGGAGTGAAAAAGTAGTAGACGAACCGGCTTTGCTGGGATTTACAATTAGCCATTTTACCCTTATCTTTGCAGAAACAATAAAGAAACCTACGCTCCTAAACAAGCAAACCCTTCCACCAAGGAAATTTCATTCCAGTTAGGATATTTAATTTGCTCTTTGCTTCCCTCTCTTGTCTGAATCTTGAACGATGAGTAAGCCTCTAGTTAATAATTTTACTTCCAAAGTAGCTCACAGGTTGAAGTAGAGAACCAGCTCCAGCATGGCGTGCTCCAGCACACTACGGCATGTTTTGATCACCAGAGAGGAAGGGGGTGTCGGACCTTGCAGAGCCATTTATCTCTTTGCCCTCCAATCATGATTAACCCCCATATGTTCCTATTGGCCAGGTTGGCACAATAAACCTACCTAGCACAGAAAGACAGCCAAACAGAAAGCTCCAATTATAGAACATCATTGAAATCACATGCAAGTAAAATTTTGTTGAAGATCATCCAACAACAGTTTTTATCAGTACATTTTAAAGGTACATCAGTACATTTACAGCTGCCAGAAGTTCAGCCCAGATTCAGGAGAGGTCATGGAACAAAGATAAAGTAACCAGATTTTAAGTGAGACATCATTGGTGGGTGTGGAGGTGTGGGGGTGTGGGGGAGTTCTTGATTAAAAATTTGGTCTACATGGAGCAACAAAAATGTTCATAGAATGCAAAAATAGTATTGTAATATATCTATTTTCGTTTTAAAATGCCGCAGGACGTTGTCAGATTGTTAAAAAAGAGGGACATCTGGTCACCTTAGGATGGCCTTGCTGATGTCAAATGGCTCATGACTGAGATCAGAGAAGAAATACCAAATAGATGTTTGTTTGTGTTTTATTGACTATGCGACAGCATGTGACTATTGGAAACATCACAAACTTTGGATAACCTCAAGAAAAATGGGGACTCCAGAACACTTCACTGGGTATGGGCCAGGGTCAAATCAGGGAGCCCCCTGGACTGGGCAGCCCCCTGGACCAGGCAGCCTCTTGCACCCCTTTGCACCAGCCTCACAAGAAGGAAATGAATAACTTGCTGAACTTTGTAACCCCTAGAGTCTATCTCCCTGAGTAGGGCACAGCCTCTATCCCGGCAAGGCTCGGAGCTCCCCCTCTAACATAACAGGAAACAAGTTTGAAAAAAGAGATGATTTGCTCACAGGTCATTTCCCAACCCGAAATTTGCAAACGCAGCACAAGAAACCTCTCCTTTCTTTCATCAGCCCCCATGCCTGTAGCTCAAACCATGCCTGTGTGTGTATATCTATATCTATATCTCTCTCTATATATATATATATATATCCCATCACCCCAATACTGGGTGTGGCTTCCCTGACCTCTCAGGCTTGTGGACCTCCCAGGAGCTCAAGATGCTTCTCTCTCTCTCTCTCTCTCTCTCTCTGCTATCCCTTCCCTCCCCTTCCCCAAAGTCCTTCCCTACCTCCAATAAAGCCTATAGATATGCATTTCATCCCGAACTGAGCTCTGTCGCCTTCCTGTGGCTCCGTCTCAAGTCTCAACCTCTCATCTTGGTGAGCGAAACCCGGGAAGAGTAAGACGTGTCTTGACTTGCCCCTGCCCACCCTTGGGGGAGTGTGGTACCCCTCTCTCCTCCACCTCCCTTTCCTCCAACTAGGAACTCTCTGCTGCCATCCACCGCATCTACCAGTGTGGATCTTCCTCCCCCAGCCCTTGTCTCTGTGAATATGTTCTGGGATTTCTGCCGCTAACTGGGATTTCTGGCAATCCATGTACTTCAGGTCCACAACTCTGCGGTACCTGCTCTCAGACTTACTTTCTGCCATTTCTCACTCTGAATAAAGGTTTCTGATTGCCCTTGATTCAGCCAGCCACAAAGTTAAGCCCCTTCACTTCACCCCAGCTTCCTGGGTGCCTTTCACTGTCACTTATCTAGTTCCTCATCAATCGGCTGAAGCTGTGGGCCCACACCGGGGAACACTTCTGCTTGAAGAGTCCAGGACTCTCCCACTGGACCCCCCTAACTCTGACTAGGACACCTCTCAGGGTTACTGGGCCATCTCCTGACTGACCAGTGCGGACTGGGACGGGGAAATGTCCTTCTCCCTGCAGGTTGAGTTGCCATGGGAAGTTCACTCACTACCCTCCTGTTCTGGGGAGTCCAGGACTCTCCCACTGAGCCCCTAACTCTGACTGAGCCGAGCTGGCTCCAGATGTTCGCCCTAAGTGCCTGGTCTTCCTCTATAACCAAGTGTGACCTCAATACCAATTGGGGAATGGGTTGCGCTGGCCAGATATCATCTGCAACCTTGACAATTTTTGTCACCAAGCCTAAAGATGATCTGAGGTTTTGTGCATTCAGGTTCTTTCCTTCTCTGTGAGCCTCCTGTCACCCAGCCCCAGTCCTCCTTGCACAATCCTCCTGCATCAGCCTCCTCTGAACTCCTCTTCCAAACTCCCCTTATCTCTTGCTGCCACACAAAACAACCTCCCCCTCTGATTCCCTGGGAGCCCTGTACCTCCCGCCTGCCTCACCCCCACCCTCTGCCTGCCTCTCCTGCAGTCCCAGGGCCAGCTCAGGCTCCTCTGAGACTTCCTCCGCAACCCCAAACTGCCTGGCTCCCTCAACCCACAGCCTATTCAGATGCCTCTCAGCCTCTGCCATAATTTGGGGACCCTCCACCATCACCTCCCTCCACTAGCCCCTTGATTCCCAAAGGCTGAGGCGACTGTGCCTCTGTCCCCTGTCTTCCAAACTCACCAGGCTCCCTGAACGCTCTCCCTCTCTTCTCGTTCCCTCTCTATTCAGCCTCCTCTAACACCCACAGCCTCAAAGGCCCTCAGCTACTGCCTTTGTGAGAAGCCGCTAGGTATTTTCTCACAGAACTCTACCACTTTTATTAGGGAGTTCCAATACCTTACTCAGGTTCACAAGTCATCTCTCATAAAGCAGTTAACTTTGATAAGATACAAAAAATTACTCAGCAGCCAGATAAAAGTCCTGCAGCTTTTCTTTCAGGCCTGACTTAACCCTTAAACAAGTTTACTAAAGTAACCCCTGCCTTTCTGGCAGAAACCACTGTCTTAGCCACTCACTTTACAACTCAGTCAGCTATCAATATTTTAAAAAAACAAAACTTTATAAAAAGCCGAAGATAGCCCTCAGACCTCCATCTGTGACCTGGTGAATATGGCATTTAAAATTTTCAATGCCTGTAAATCCCGAGCTCACCTAAAATCAGGCTGGCAATTCCAGCCTTGCTTGTCGCCCTGGGATCAGCTGGAGGGAGGGGTCAGAAGACTTCAGGAAGCTGCAACTTCAACAGTGACTCTGACCACCCACCCACCGCCGCCGGAACCCTGCTTCAAATGCAGCCAGGAATCCTTGCCCATCATGTGGTCAGTGACTGTCCCTCAGCACCTAGTCACAGAGAGTCAGTCGCTCCAAACCTTGAACCACCACTGCTATTAACATTGCTCGGCCTGGCCACCAATGATGATGATGATGATGATGATGAGGAGGAGGAGGAGGAGGAGGAGGATGGCAACTTTGACTGAAGACAACTCCAGTGATACCCTCTCTCCATGCCAAACCCAGGATAGCGATCAAGGCAGCATGTAAACCAGTTTCCCTTTGGGTAGATGTGACAAACCTGTCTTCTCAGTCCTTCCCTCCTTCTCAGTCCCCACTTCTTCTCTGGTCACAGTTGTGGGTAGAAATGGCAAGCCTTCAAAACCTCTAATAACCTCTCCTTTGTTTTCAGATATAAAAACTAACGGTCATCCCTCTAAACCTTTAATGACGCCTTTTTCTTCATTCCCCTTAACCCAGCTTGTCAGACGTTATTGACCCACAAACTGCAGGGCCTTCTTTCACACCAAGTTCTGTCTTTACTGTCTCCCAGTCGCCTGAAGAATCCACCCTATGTTTATTAAAAACCTTAACACATGTCTGTGCCATTCTCCCTCCCTGAACCCAGCAACTTTCCCACCTCAACTCCCAGACTCACTGGGATCTGACAGTCACTCCTGTCCACAGGTATAATTAAGGAGTTGATGCTACTTCAACTTTAACTTTAAAATCAGCCCTATCCCAATCTAGATCTAACTTTGATTATTAGTAACAGTTCTGTCAGAGATACCCAGGGGTAGCGACAAGATGCCTATACTGTAGTTTCACTTGCTCAGGTCTAGGAAACTGCACATTTCCAAGAAGATTCCTAACAACTGAAGTGTCCCCCATCATAAACAGTAAGTAAATAGCTCTCCAGCCACCCAAGTCAAAGATCTAGTTCATCAAACCCATCATTCCCTCCATATAGAGTGCTGTGCTCTTCTTCAGCTCCTACAGCCTATGCTTTGTGTCTCAAACACACAAGTTTCAGTTGCACTAAACAATAAGCGGCATTTACATAACCTGTACAGGTCCCGGGCCTCTATAAAAATAAAAACATAAATAGAATTATAAAAGGTTATCTGTCTAAACAAACTCTAAAACTATGGCAGTCATAAACCATGCCAACCATACCACTCCTCACTCTCCCTCTTTCCTCAGCCCCTTCAAGTTGATGTATAGCAAACCTAATTTAATCAACCATACCAGACACACCACCACCATTGGAAAACTAGTTTCTCTCTCTCTCCAAAACTTTTCTCTGAGAACATGCAGACAGATGTCTACCTGCCCCTCCTCCTGTACCACCTAACCTGCCTGTAATCAACCCAGGAGACTATTCTGCTAAAAAATATCCTCACCCTCTGCAACCCAAGTAGAAAAACACACATTGTCATACTGATAACACCCACAACAACCAAGTTCTTGAAAACCCCAATTAACATCATCTGACATGGGTGAAATTAACATCTAACCCACACCATTACTTCACTTAGATGGTGGGCCCTCCTACCTATGCTCTACTAAAACTTCTGCTTCTTACTCAACTCTGTTACACCCAACCCCTCCCTAGTCTCAAGACGCATACACAGTTCAAAAAAATTATAAAGCCAACCAACGTCATCACCACAACTGCCTACAACCCAACCACCTACAATCCAATCTACATTTTTCCTACTCTTTCTCTGAAACGTCTCAGGCACCCCAACAAATGGGTCATAACCTTTCCTTACAACTCTAACCCAGTCAATTACACAGCCACTACACATCGTTGCCAATAAATAACTTAATAAACCAATTAATTAAAAAACGCAATAATCCTTTTAAGTGGGCAAAACTCATTCAAACAGCAGCCCTTGGACTCAGTGCCTCAGAAAAACATAATTTCTCTTGTTTCTTTTGTGCCTCGCTCCACGTCCTCTGCTACCAACAGTCCCAGTGGACTCACTGCCGTCAAGAAATAGTCTTAGTGAGTACCCAGCCCCACTTGCCAAGATACCACTTTTTATCCAGCAGGCTACCAAGACAATGTGTTAGACGTCATCTACTCACCGACAGGGTAAACAACTTTCTTGTAAATATACCCAAAGCGTAAACACCTCCCTTAACAGACCCCTGGGTGCTTCCTTTTAGTGCAACAAGAACATTCACAAAATGTTTCAACACATCTAGTCAGTTTCCTTGACTTCCAGTGACTATTGTTCCACAGCTCACCAGGTACAGACAAGCAGCAATGTAAATGGCTGTGCCACTCACTCACTCAGCCCAGTGATGCAGTATTTCCATCTGTGCTAATAGAACTCACTTTTACTTCTTTTCTCACTGCAGCAAGTTTGACTAAAAACCCAATAGGATAAACTAATATTCAAGTTCAGCCCTTTACAAAGTACAATTTTCTATAAATTCCACTTCTAATTCTCATTTTCCTCCCCAGTTAACATCCTTAGAACAAGTCACCCTATAAAATCACTGAGCCCTTAATTTGCTAATAGTAGATAAAATGTCAGTAGGGCACCACCGGTCCCTCCTCATAGTTTCAAAATTCTGTCATGTCCTGGATTATGCCTCTCATCGGATCTCTAATCATGATTTCTGTATTATTACTTTAAACTCCTGTGTGTGTAAATTTTTGCAGGAGCAAACAAGAAACATCTCCAACTTGATCCTCAAATAGCGCTTGCTTCACCCCTATAGTCTGCTGCCAGTTGGCCCTGGCCCCCAACTTCCCAACTCTTAATCCTCCCCACTTTGTCCCACATCACCAGGAAGTAGTTAATGATGAATTTTCACTATTGTTAAAGAGTTTGGGATGTATGGGCCCGAGTCGAATCAGGCAGCCACCTGGACTGGGCAGCCCCCTGGACCAGGTAGCCCCTTACACCCCTTTGCACCAGTCTCATAAGAAGGAGATGAATAACTCACTGAACTTTGTAACCCCAGCCTCTGGCATCTCACAGAGCTTTTCTCCCCAAGTAGGGCACAGCCTCTACCCCGGCAAGGCACGGAGCTTCCTCTCTAACATTCCAGGAAACAAGTTTGAAAAAAGAGATGATTTGCTCACAGGTCAACTCCCAACCTGAAACTTACAAATGCAGCACAAGAAACCTCCCCTTTCTTTCCTCAGCCTGCATGCCTGTAGCTCAAACCCTGTAGATATCCCATCACCCCAATACCAGGTGCGGCTTCCCTGGCCTAACTCTTAGGCCTCGGGACCTCTCCTGTCTCTCTGTCTCTCTTTATCTGCTATCCCTTCCCTTCCCCAAAGTCCTTCCCTACCTCCAATAAAGTCTATATATGTGTTTCATCCCTAACTGAGCTGTTTCATTCCTGTGGCTCCGTCTCATCCTCTCACATTGTTCTTATTTTGAACTTATACATAGATCAAGAGAGAGTTGTGCAAACAGAACAAAGGCATACTGCATGGCTTAAAATCAGGAAAGGTGTGTGTCAGGATTAAATTCTATGACCCTACTTGTTCAACATGTATACTTAGCAAATTATCAGAGAAAATAGATTATATGAAAAAGAATGCGACCCCCGGATTGGAGGAAGATTTATTAACAACTTTGGATATACAGATGGCACACCCTTGCTTGCTGAAAGTGAGGGGCACTTGAGGCACTTGGTAATGGATATCAAGGTCTGCAGTCTTTAATATGGTTTTAAACTAAATGTAAAGAGAACAGAATCCTCACAAATGGACCAATAGGTAACACCATGATAAACAGAGAATGGTTGAAATTGTCATGAATTTTATCTTGGTAGGATCCACAAATCAATCATAGAAGCAGCATCCAAGAAATCAAAAGTCATATTGAATTAGATAATTCTGCAGCACAACACTGTGGGATTAATATAAGACTTTTTCAGAACCCTTTCTCCTCTGAAGTTTTACCAAACAATAGAGTTTTCTTGCCAACACCTGGTGAGAGTTAAGAGGCTTTCTTCCTGTCGGATGGTCTGGTCGGACTGACTCCCTGCTGTTAGAGACAATAGGTTACTTCTCCCTGAAGACTTTCAACCATTAGTCTGGTCCTTGTATGTGGGTTCACACCCTGCCGTTAATGATCTCTATGAAGAGACAGAGAACAAGTCAAACTTGTTCCGTGACATGCAAAGTTAGGATTCCATCCTGAATCTAAGATCTGTCCATCTTATCACATCTTTTCCTATCCCTCTTCCTAGAGCGTGTGTACCCCTGGATTCCTCCCCTCTGACTACTGTATAACCTTTTGTGCAACCCCTTCCTGTGATGTGTGGTTTCCTGTAGTTATGCCCCCTCCCCAAATTGATATAAGCCTTGGCCAGCAATAAAGAAGCCTTTCGGTCATCTCGCCACCCCCCAACCCCACCCCTCTGTACCTCCTCTCCTCTCCCTGCCTCCCTCGCTTTTCTGTTCCCACTCCCCATGCCCTCTCCCCCTCCTTCTCTCCACCCCCCCCCACCGCCGACATGGACCACCAAGCAGGGCTGAGGCAAGCATGCTGCCATGAAATGTGTCTGACTCCATTATTTCTATCTCTCATATTTTCTATGATGTTACTTTAATTTTTACTTAATTTCATTGTATAGTTGCACCTACTGGACCCATGGGGATATGTTAGGGGCTGGCTCCCTTGACACAGCACCTCTTTAAAAATATAAAGCTTGGATTGACTTCTGGGAAAATGGCACTGAGGTAAGAGCACTATGTTGGGAACTTTCAGGCCCTGGGAGGCCAAGTGTGAGGTCTGGGACACACAACTAGAACTCAAGGATCCCAGATGCTATATCTGGGCACTATCAGTTTTCTTTACCACATTTGTTTATGCACTCATTTTGTCTTCAGTGATTGTGTCGGGAGGGTGTGTGTCACAGAATGCTGGGTTGTTAGAACAAAGTGTTCTTGCACTGAGGGAGGCCTTGAGAGAAAGCTCCAAGATGGTCCACTACTCCAGTGTATTGCCATATAAATATATGTACATAGGCCAGTACCCCTATTTTTATGAATTAATGTTTTTATATATTTACACACTTATACCTCTATTCATAGTTTTCTTTACAGGTCTTTCCTGTGTTTCCTTTTACCTTCCTCTTGCCCCACATCATGCTTGCTCTTCTGTCTCAGTAATTCCTCTCAACTAGATTGCTGTTGCTCCAACACCCCCAGGATCTCTACATCCTTCTTGTTGTAGATTTTTATTCCCTAGTTGTTTCCCTGTTTATGCATTGTTTTCTCGCTACTCCCTTTCCCTACCTCCTCTTCACCGTAAGAACCTCTGAGATAATCAATCCTATTGCTTTCTTCTCAAACTTGCACCCAATGGCTCCTTATACAGGTAGGCAAAGCAACAATAAAAGAGACAAAACAAAAACAAAAATAAAAAATGAAATAAAAAGAGAGAGAAAGAAGAAAAGACCATTATAGCTAGAAAAAAACAAACAGAAAAGCCTACATAATTCCAGGTCTGTCCACAGAGCTTATGACTATCTTCCTACAGGTCCTGGGGGAATTCTGGAAACTGGTACTACTACCCTGAAGTCTATTTTGGGGGCTCCTTGAGGGCTTGTGGATTTTCTTTGTTCCTGGTGCTGATCTGCTGTGTTTCCATCTTGGTTCGCCCCACTGTGGGGGTTCAAAGTGGACTATACCCTGCCATGTGTTCCCAGTATTGTCCTCTCTTGCAGTATGTTCCAGTGAGAGGACGTCATTTCTAGAGCTGCTGTTGATGCTACAATCCTGCATCCTACAATCCTACATCTCCTCTAATATTTGTTGTTCTCTGGTTTTCAGATTTGGATTATCCTCAAGGGTGTTAGGTGATAATTTATGGTTGTTTTAATTTACATTTCTCCGATAGCTAATGATTTTCTCATATGTTTATTGGACATTCGGGTCTCCTCTGTAGTGAAATTTCTTTTCAGGTCTTTTACCCATTTCCTCAGGGTTTAACTGTTTTCCCCTTTTTGTGGCTAGGAGTGTATTATAGGTTTTAGTAATAAGCCCTTTTTGTGTGGTGTCATTGCTAAAATTCCTCTCTCAGTTTGTGGATTCTTTTGTTACTTTCTTGGTAAAGTCTTTCAACACACACACACACACACACACACACAGACAGGTGTTTTATCCTTACTATATCCCACTTGTTGATTTTAGGTTTACCTGTGTATGTACCCTGCCGTATTGCAATTAGCATATGTATCCCCTGCACCAAGATTCTTAGGTTTGCCCCAATTCCTTTGTTGATGGTACAGATATTTTGGGGGTTTAGTCTAGATCTGTGATCCACCTTGAATTTGTTTTTGTGCATGGGGTGAGGCAGGGTCTTGTTTCATTTTTCTATAGGTAGATACTATGTAGTTTCAGCAACACTTGTTAAAGAGGGCATGCTTTTTGGGCCCGAGTCAAAGATCTGTTTGCCTATATGCTGATCGTTTCCTGTTCTTTTCTGTTTGTCTGAGTATCTGTCATTATTCCACTATGTTGTTTTCGCCACTGTGGCTGTGTACTAGGTGTTAAAGTCACAGGTAAACCTTCTGGCTTTGTCCTTCTTCTAATTCTGGGGTCTTCCCTCTCCATATGAAATCGGTGGTGAGTTTTTCCAATTCTTTGAAGAAGGTTGTTGGCATTTGAATCAGGATAGCATTTAACTTATATAGTACCTTTGGTAAAATTGACATCTTTACTATATTGAGTCTTTTAATCCAATAGCGTGGGATATTCTTCCATTTATGTATGTTGTTTTTGTTTTTTTGTAGTAGGGCTCTGTAATTTTCCCTTGCATACGTCTTTTTTTAAAAATTAAATATATGCTTATATATTTCAGTTGGTTATTGGCTAATGTTAAGGATACCGCCTTCCTGATCTCCTCTTCTATGGTCTTGTCTGCTGTATATAGCAAACCAATAGACATCTGTTTGTTGCTCTTGTATCCTTCCACTCTTTCATATTCCTCAATCACTGTCAGTACTCCTGTTGTGGAGCTTTTGGGATTGTCAATGTATAGAATCATTTAAGATGAAATGATTGGAAATAGTGATAGTTTCACCTCCTTCTCTCCCAGTCGGATACCTTTAATGTACTTCTGCTGCCTTATTGTGTTAGCTAGGACCTTCTATTCAATGTTGAATACAAGTGTGAACAAGAGGCATCCTTGTCTCGTCCTCTTTTTCAGTGGAATTGTTTTTGTCCTTTTTTGATTGACTAGGATATTGGCTGTTAGCTTTTTGTAGACAGCTCGTATTCAATTGAGGAGTACTCCTTCCGTTCCTATCTTCTTGTCTGTCAATTAGGAATGCGTGTTGGGTATTTTCAAATGCTACTTGTGTATCTTTCAATATTATCGTATGATTTTTATCTTTTTCTTATCAATGTGGTGAGCAATATTGGTGGCTTTTCAGATGTTAAACTATCCCTGAATTCCTGAAATGAATTCCACCTGATCATGATGGATGATATGTTTTATACATTTTTGTATTCTATGGGCCAATATTTTGTTAAGGAATTTTACCTCTATGTTCATTAGAGATATCAGTTTGTAGTTCTTTATTCCTGTGAAATTCTTGCTCTGTTTGGGTATCAAAGTTATACTGACTGCACAGAATGAGTTTGGGAGTTTGCCACACTTTTCTATGCTCTACAATAATTTGTGGAGGATTAGTGTCAGTTCTTCCCTGAACGCTTGGTAGAATTCTCTTGTGAAGCCATCTGGTCTGGAAGCTTTTTTTCTGTTGTTAGTTTCTTGATAACCACAGCTATTTATTCTTTTATTATGGGTCTATTGACGTAGCTGACATCTACCTGAGATAATGTAGGGAGGGATTGTTTTTCCAAGTACTTGTCCAAGTCTTCCACATTGTTGAATTCATTAGAATACAGACTTTCACAGTACTTTATGATTATTCTTTTTTTTTTTAATTTTTTTGATTCTTTTATTGTCCTTTTAATCTCATTGGGGTCTGGGGTGATTTCCTGGGTTTCATCCCTCATTCTGCCTTTTGATGTTTGCTTCTTCCTGTCCTTGGTTAGACTTGCCAGCAGTCTGTCTATTCTGGTGACCCTATCAAAGAACCACCTTTTAGCTGCATTGTTCTCATGCCTTCCCATTGGTTTAACTCTGCTTTGAGTTTTATTATTTCTTTTCTTTTGCTATTGGAGGGGTTGTACTGTTGACACTGTTCAAGTTGCTGGAGGGTCTGTGAAAATGTATCAGTTACAAATCTCTTTTCCTCTTTCATATATGAATTTATTGCTGTGAAGCTTCCTCTGAAAACTGCTTTTGCAGTATCCCATAGATTCTGGAATGTTGTATTCTCATTATCATTAGTTTCCTTGATTTCCTTTCTATTCTGGTCCAGTACCCATTTATGTCACAGATCATTGTTTGCCCTCCAATTGTTTGCTCTTTTTCTTTGGTCATCCTTTTATTGATTTCCAGCTTTACGGCGTGGTGATCTGAGAGGTACTTCTGTATGTGTTTGAATTGACTCAGGCTTGCTTTGTATCCCAGCAACATTGTCTATTTTTGAAAATGAGTCATGTGTATTTGCAAAAATATGATTTTTTGCATTTGAATGGGAAGCTCTATAAATGTCTATCAGGTCCAGTTGCCTAATTGTAGTGTTTATCTCCATACGGTCCTTGATGAGCTTCTTTTCCAGCGATCTATTTTTCTGATAACAGTCACCTACCATGATTGTCGAATCTGTGACAGCTTTTTTCATCTTTGGAATAGTTTGTTTGATAAATTTCACGGGTCTCTCATTAGGCACATGTATCTTCATTATTCTCACTGTTTCTTGGTCTATTGATCCTTTGAGCCTTATAAGTTGTCCATCCTTATCTCTTGTTATTGTCTTTCACCTTGAGGTCAGTTTTGTTGGAGATTAGGATTTCAACCCGTGTTTTTTAAGTTGCCATTTGCCTGGTATATTTTCTGATAGCCTTTTATTCTTAGGCTATTTTTTGTTTGCAAGCTTAAGATGTGTCTCTTGCTGACAACAAATTGATAGGTTGTTTTCTGATCCAGTCTGCTAACCTTGGTGTTTTAATGGGTGTGTTGAGGACAGTTACCTTCAAAGTTGTGTTGAGGACATTGACATTCAGAGTTATCATCACAATCTGTGGATTCATTGCGTCTTGTAACTTTTGCGTGGGTGTTTTTCCATCAGTGTGCTATATTTGTGTATGGGGCTTCCTGTCTTCTTTTCTCTGTCTTCATTCCTGTCTTCTTTTCTCTGAGACCATGCTATCTTGGTACCCTGCTTGTCAGAACATAAGATGCACTTTCCCCCCAAAACGGGGGGAAAATGAGGATGTGTCTTATTGTCCAAAGGTGTGGTGCCCCAGAATATTGGTTTATGATCCCATGCGTCCACTTACTGTCTGCTGCTGTTTGCATGCTGTGGATTGCTGTGTGTTCGGGGGAAGTCCTGCCCCCTGAGGTCTCAATGTCATTCAGGTCACGTGGTCAGCACAATGCATGCCTCCCCTGCATGTGTATATGATACTGACAGACTGACAGGGTTAGAACATTGAGACAGAAGGTAGCTAGGCAATGTTCCAACTGGGACTAAGTGATGGGCCACCTCCATCTGAAAAAGATGATAAGAGAGTAGAGAAAAGAGGAGGATCAGTTGCAAAATCTTGATAAAATTAAGCACACTGTTTGTGGGTATGCTGAAAAATGACCACAGTTAGAAGTGGACATGAAAGAATGGATCACATGTGGCAGCCATGAGCTTATGTTAATTTTATGATTGAAATGTAGGGGTGGAGTCTAGCCTGTTAATCTGGAGATAGCCATTGAGTAGCCAATGAGGCCTCTATGTGGGCATGGCTTTCTTCTGAGACTTCTGGAAAATCTCGTGATATTTCCCTCGTGAAGATGAGAAGCTATCTCCCCAGTTGTTGGGAGTTAGTCTCAGAAACGATTAATCACGGACAAGACAAGATGGCAGCATCCGAGAAGCTGGAGGAGCCAGAGCAGAAGTCACACGGCTTTGCCCTGATGGAGCCAGACCTCTGAAGCTGGAGAGGCCATGTGGGGACCCCTGCCAGCGATGAGTTGCCTCTGCCACCACTGGATGCTGTTGATGAACCCTGAGCCTTAGAAGTGAGGAGTCATGGGGAGACCCCTTCCACCACTGGGATTCTGCACCCACTGACCTGTGACTTCGTGAGTCAGAAGGAGACGTTATAGACTGGTATCGGGTGTATGGGCTAATATCCGACTTATGACTTTGAACTGGACTGGGTTGGGATGCTTTCTCAGTGTTCCATTCCTTTTGTATATAAACCCTTCCTTTATATTCATAAGCATGTCTAAGGAATTTGTTCCTCTAGTCTACCCAGACTGACATAACACACCACCGGAATATGGGTTTCTCAGTTTCTATAAAAATGATCATCTAAGAAGCCAAACATTGCTGTAGAAAAAGGCTTTAAGGATTTTACTGGATCACCATTATGGTGCTACAGATATATAAGGAGAAGCAGCCAAGCAAAAACTAGAGTTGCACAAAAAATGCCACCAGAATATGAATCGGATAAATGATTGTGAGTAGCAGAGCTTCATAAGTTCTGACACTAGTGGTGATGAGTTTCTAGGGTTTCCAGAAAACTAGAAAAAGTGCTTGAGCCTCTAAGTCTTTCCTCATTTATTAATGAAAGCGACAATGTTTCTTAATACCACTGTTGAGTTTACACTGTTAAATATTACTATAATTTACTTTATTTTAATGAATATTTTAATATGCTGGTACTATTTGGTTCAGTATGTTTTTTCTTGTTCTTCTGCTTCAAAAACTGGATGTGTCTTATGGTCTGAAAATACGATAACTATTTTCATCATGTTGACTTATGGGTGGAGTGGGCTATATAGTGGTCTCCTGCCTGTGCTTGGTGGATATTGGTCTTCTGACCATAGTTACTCGGTAAGGATTTACCACAGGCTTGAGTGTCTTATGAAGTATTATTTTAGTTTTTCCTTGTCCTGGAAGACCCTTACTTTTATGTTGGCAGGGTGTATGATTCTGGGTTGGTGTTTTTTTCTATTTGCTTTTGGAAGATGCTACTCCATTCTCTCCTCCCCTTCATGGTATCTGCTGATAAGTCTGAGCATAGTCTTACCTGAGCACCATTGTTTGTGAGCCCTTTTTTTCTCTTACTGCTCTTAAAATTTTCTTTTTCCTCAAAGTTGGATAATTTAAGTATTATGTGCCTTGTTGAATTCTTCTTGTAGTTTAGTTTAATTGATGTCCTCTCTGCTTTCTCTATGAGTGTTTGATTCACATTCATTAAGGTGGGTAAGTTTGATTCCAGAAATTCCTTTGGTAATTTAGCTGCTGATTCTTCCTTGTGTCTATTATACTATTCATAGCTTCTGTCATTAATCTCAGGTTTTCTTCTACCTCTGTGATGATCTTATTTGATTGTCTTTCCCATTTGTTGAAGTCTGCTTTATTGTCCTTGAGATAGTCAGTACAATTTTTAACCTCTTCTAGTCTGTTTGTGATCTTGTAATTTGCTTCTCTTACCTCATCCATTAGTTCTTCTGTTTCCCTTTAGTGGACTTCCACACTCTCATGGGCTTCATCTCCTGTATCATTACAACTGTATTCTATGTTGCTTTTCTATCTCCTATATTACTCCAATCAGTCTTCTGAAGATTTCATTTTGCAGCTGATCCACGTATGATTATGAGCATTATTAGGCTTACTGCTTCCTCTGCTCTTGCGTTTTGTTTTTCTTGTTGAGGGTGTTGAGGTATGTATGTTGCTTTTTGCCTGTCATTTTAGAAGAACTGGACATCATGTTTCTGGAAGACCATGGGGTCCTGAGCTCTTTCTCTGTGTGACTGGTAAGAGTGTTTTCAAGGATTATGTGTGGCCTACTATAGTGGTGGGTCAGACTGCTATGTAGGCAGGGTGCTGCAGTGACTCAGTGGCCAGCCCAGGTGGGGGACCTCAGAGTCTGGGCTGAGGACTGTAGGTGTGCTACTCACCAGTTGGGGCCAGGTTGCAGCTTGGACATGGGCTCGGTCTGGATTGTCAGGCCACAGTTTGCAGATTCTTATTGACGCTTTGTGGAGCCCAAAACTTGTAGAGATAGACTTTGCCTTGGGCTCTGGGTATCAGCCCCTGCTGGCTTTTCCTGTTTTATGATGCTAAAATCCTAAACTGTGCTCTGGAGATGAGCATTCTGGCTTCCTTGTTATATTAATGCTGGACTAATGGACAGAGTTCTGGAGACTTAGATTCAAAGCTACACAGTGGACCACAATCTGCCATTGAAAACCTTAAAAAAATACTTTTTTCCCTTTATTATAATAATGGATTTGTGAGGTGCCTGGTATGTGGGATGTAAATATCCCAACAATTCTTCAATGGCTTCAAATTATTGTCTAATTATCTATTGTTATCCTAACTGACTGGCTTGGGTCTGAGGAGAGCCAGGATGGAGATGGTCAATATAGTCATTCGGTTCTTAACTAGGAAGGAGAGTTGCAAAGCCTTACACTGCAGGTGCATGGCAGAAAACAGAGGGGAACTCCTATGTGAGGTCTTATGGCTAGTTCTCAGAGATTCTCTGTGAACCTGGGATTATGACCATTTTTAGACAGCAGTCTGGGCATATTGTGGATCTAGGGCATGGACGCCATCCTGCTGGACCTGGTGAGGGGTAAGTGCATAACTTAGTGAGTTCTTCAGTCACTTTGTGGGTGAAAATCAAAGGGGGTGATCCGAAACAGACCTGAGTACAGTGAATCTGTTTTTAGCAACGTGTCTCCCAGTATTGGTCTTCTTATCTCTCAATATTCTGGCCAAATAGCAGGAGCACTGGCAAGTGTTTCTATCTGGACAGTATCTTGACTTGTCTGGAAATTCCCCATTTGTCTTTCCACAATGGGTTCACTGGAAGAATATATGTGTTGGTGAAAACCATCACAAAAATCTACAAGTGGGACAGCCTATGGAGTTGGACTTATTTTCATCTGATGGGTATGTCTTTCTTGAGGCCTTCTCATTTTCTTTCTTCTTGAACCTTAATATTGGTCCTTTTTATCTCCTTCCTCTCCCATCCTGACCCCTAGGGACCCTTGTGCTTATAAGTTATTAATTATTATTTGCCATGTTCTTACACCATTCACTGTATATGATCACCTACAATTCTGCTATGTGTTCCCCTTGAGTGGGATTATAACAGTAATCTTTGCTATCAATTCTCCCTTCCCATGCCCCCCAGGGAATCATTGCTCCCATTACAATTTCTGATGGTTTATACATCTTGGATATCATGCATCGGATGACTTTCACTATATAAATGAATATACACAGGTCTTTTTATTGGTTCAAATAAATGACAGTCACAATAATGTATTGAAATTTGGGAGAATCTTTATTCAGCTAGCTGGGATACCAAGAAATTAAAGACGCTTCCCATGATAGAAACCCTGAGTGAAACTTCTTAGTCCATCTTTAAGGTCCAAAGACCTCATTTATCATCTGCTTAGTTTTCAAGCAAGAGTGAATAGAAGAAGAAAGAAAAATTAATGGATTGCTTGTAACTTCAAAAAGATTAAGCAAGCATTACAAGATACATTCCCTATCATAAAAGAAACAATTCCAAAATTGATTATAACATCCTGGTTACCATAACAAGATTAACTATGCCATTCAGATTATAACATTAAAGGAAACAATATTAAAAAATAATCAGAACAGGGGGCTGAGCCCCGGTGGCATAAGTGGTTGAGTGCGGAACTACAGCCTGCGGGCTTGGCGATTCAAATCTAGCGGCGGCTCTCAGGAGCAGTAACGCCTATAACCACCAGAGGCAGTGATGCCCACACACAAAAAAATCAGAACAAACAATATATTGAAGAATAGTCAAAACTAATTGTAATGTCCATAACCTGGGAACATGGGAGTACATTCTAAAATTAATCACCAGCAGAGACTTTCCCATAAGAGGAGGGAGAATGGGCAGGGAAACTAGCAGTCAACTTTCTCAGATGGGAGGGAGGTATGGCAAGTCACTTAGCAGCTAACAAAAATGGAATTTTGGGCTGAAACCTGGTGGTGTAGTGGTTGAGTGCAAGACTGCGACCCACAGGCTTGGTGGTTTAAATCCAGTGGCGCCACTCCAGGAGCCAGGCTGAGTAGCTCCCATAACCACCAGAGGGCAGTGATGCCAAAAAATGGAGTTTCTTTTCCTATTCTGCCTCAGTCTAACAAGATTAATGAAGTAAAACTGGGAGCATAATAGTAAGGGGAGGAAATATTAAAGAACTAGAGAGCAGTAATGTGGTTTTCCAGTGCAATACTGTACCATGAATATATCTTCCCTCCTGTATGGCCCTTCTGTGAGGGACTATAAAATTGTCATACAGCTGGATTTTGGATCTCCATTTTGTCTATGCTTCTTCAAGTCAACGTTATTGTTCTTTTGATCTTATGAGACCTATTCCCATCAACACAACATGATAATGATGGCTAATGTGCTTCTTCCACCTGGGCTTGCTACTTTTCTGCTAGGTGACCATTTGTTTAACTACAAGCCGTTATGACCCCAGACAGCATCCTTGAATAGCTGGACAAAGTCATGGTATTTTCAACAGTTTCATATGCATGTGCAAGTTGGACAATGGGCATTGAGTAAGGAATACTGAAGAAGAATTGATGCGTTTGAATTAGGGTGCTGGAAAATACTGTTGAAAGTACCATAGACTGCTAACTGGACAAGCTGATCTGTGTTGGAAGAAGTTTGGACAGAGTGTTCCATAGAGGCAAGAATGGTAATATTTTTTCTGCCAGACTTTGGGCATGTTGTCAGGAGAGACCAGTCCCTTTAGAAAACCATGTGTGGTAAAGTATGGCGGAGGTCCAAAGAGGAATTCCTTCAAGCAGATGGACTGATACAGTGCTCAAACACAAGAACAATTGCGAGGCCAATGCAGGACAGGGCAGTACTTTCTTTGTTGTGCATAAGGTCATGATGGGTCAGATCTGACTCAATGACACTTAACAGCAACAGATGTTATGAAGTTTTTTTAAAAAAATATTTGTTTCTTTAATCATGCTTTATCTTTCTGAGCTTAGTTTCATTCATCCTGAAGTGGAATGAATAGATGCTCTTTTAGCGATGATTCACTTATTGTTAATGTTTCTAAACTTTCTTTCCTAGAAAGCATATTTATTATATTGTGAATCCTGTAGTGTAGTAGGTTGATGAGTAAAAAACCCATTTTTATGTCAATATCACCTAATGCAATCTACAAATTCAATGCAATCCCGATTCATACTTCAACATCTTTCTTTTAAGAAATGGAATACTGAATAACCAACTTCATATGGAGTAGGGAGAAGTCCAGGATAGACAAAGAACTTCCCCAAATGAAGGAACTTCCCCAACTTAAAAATCTACTACACAGAGTTAACAAAGCATCCTGGTACTGGTACAATGATAGATACACAGACCAGTGGAGCAGGACAGAAAACCCAGAAAGAAAAACGTCCAAATCAGACAACTGATTTTCAACCAAGACCCAATAAACATTCATTGGGAAGGGGATGCCCTATTCAACAAATGGTGTTCGAAGAAGGAAATAAGACCCATAGCTCACCCATGAACAAAAATAAGCTCAATGTGGATCAAAGACCATCATTGTCAACAAGAAATTTGAGATTAGTACAGGGCATACATGGACTACCAGATATAACAATGGGTGCACACAAAATGGAAGACAAAATAGATGAATGGAACCTATTACAAATAGAACACTTTTCTGTTACTTGTCCCCCTGGGAGGGGGTTTTAGATTGAGCCTTGTAATCTATCCCCCCTCTCTTCCCTCACAGTCCTCCTGGTATCTCTACACTCCTTTGTGGCCCTCAGAGGTTTCTCTGTCCTGGATTCCCTGTGTTCTGGGCTCTTATCTGTAGCAGTGTGCATGCTCTGGTCTAATCCAATTTGTAAGGTAGAATTGATAGTGGGGTGAAGGAAGCACAAAGAACTAGAGGAAAGTTGTATGCTTCATCGGTTCTGTACTGCACCCTGACTCATCTCTTCCCTGTGACCCCCTCTGTGAGGGGATGTCCAATTGTCTACAGATGGCCATTGGGTTTCCACTCCATGTCTCGCCCCTCCATTCACCTTGTGTATGGTTTTGTTCTTGTTCTTAGATGTCTGATATCAGATCCCATTGACACCTCATGATCACACGGACTGGTGTGTTTCTTCCACTTGGGCTTTTTTCCTTCTCAGGTAGCTAGTCACTTGTTAATCTTCAAGCCTTTAAGACCCCCACATGCTATATCTTTTGATAGCCAGACACCATTAGCTTTCTTCACATTTGCTTACGCACACACTTTGTCTTCAGCGATCATGTCGGGAAGATGAGCACCACAGAATGCCAGATTGTTGGAACAAAGTGTTCTTGTGTTACGGGAGTACTTGACTTGAGGACCACTGTCCACCTGCAACCTGAATTTTTAACAGATAGTGTGTTAGTCCGGGCACACTAGAGGAATAAATTTCATAGACACGCATGTAGGTATAAGGAAAAGGTTTATATACAAGAGGAACAGGACATTGAGTCCAGTCCAGTTCAAATTCTTAAGTCTGATATTAACCCATATGCTTGAAATCAGTCTATATAGTCTCCTTCCGACTCACGAAGTCACAGGTCAGTGGGTGCAGAATCCCGGCACTGGCAGGGGTCTCCACATGGCTCCTCGCTTCCAGGGCTCAGGGTCCATCAACAGCAGAAGTAACTCATTGCTGGCAGAGGTCTCCATGTGGCCGCCCCAGCTTCAGAGGTCTGGCTCCATCAGGGGAAGGCCCTGTGGTCTCTCCGCCGGCTTCTCCAGCTTCTCAGACGCTGCCAGTTTGTCTTTTCCATGATTCCTCATCTCTAAGACTAACTTTCAAAAACTGGGGAAGATAGCTTTTCATCTTCACGAGGGAAATATCGCGAGATTTCCCAGAAGTCTCAGGAGAAAGCCATGTCCACATAGAGGCCTCATTGGCTATTCAATGGCTATCTCCAGATTAACAAGCTAGACACCACCCCTACATTTCAATCATAAAATCATAAGCACATGACTGCCACAGATAGATATGAGTATACAGTTCTATTTCCCACTAATTATATATATGTATATGTACACATATTTACCAATATACATGCCTGTATTTAGGCCTCTATAAAAGCCCTTTGCCTCCTGGTTCTTTTCTCTATTTCCTTCTTACTTCCCTCTTGTCCTACCATCATGTTCAGCCTTCATTTGGGTTTAGTAATTCCTCGCTGTTACATTTCCCTTGATTGAGCACCCCCCCCCCCAGCTATCCTATAACCTTCTTTCCATTGATCTTAGTTCATTTGTTGTTCCCTTGTCCCTGGTTTGATTCCCCCACCCCCTTCCCTTCTCCCATTTTCCCTTCTCCCATATCTCCCAGAACAGTTGGTCCAATTCTTTTCATCTCCAAATTCTATATTCCACTTATCTTATCTAGACAGACATGAAATTACATTGATAAGTGCAAAACCCAGGTGATGGAGGACAATGTAAGATATGGAAAAAATCAATAACTTATCAAGGGTTCAATGGGAAGGCGGGCAGGAGAGCATGAAGAAATGGGGAGCTGATATCAGGTACCACAGTGGGAAGAGAATGCTTTGAAAATGATGATGGCAACATGTGTGCAAATGTGCTTGACACACTGGGTAAATGTATGCATTGTAATAAGAGACATAAGAGCCCCCAATAGAAATATTTAAAAATGTAACACTTGCATTCATTGAAAGACTTCATTGAAAGAGTAAAACAAGAGCCTACAGATTAGGAAAAAAAGGACTAATTACTAAAATTTATAGTATACTAATAGCTTGCAACAAGAAAAGAACAAATAACTATCTGAAAAGGTGGGCAGAAGACCTTAAAAAATGATTGGCTAAGGATGACACCTGAATGACTAATAAACACATGAGGAAATACTTTCATTTACTAGCCATCTGGGAAATGCAAGTGGAACCAGCCAGGAGATACTATCTAACACTCATAACTGCAGCCCAGTTTAAAAAACTGAGAGCTACAAATGCTGGAGAGGGGATGGAGATATTGGGACTCTTAAAATTTTTATTATTATTTGGGA
Organism: Nesogale talazaci; assembly: GCA_004026705.1. Classification (NCBI taxonomy): domain Eukaryota; kingdom Metazoa; phylum Chordata; class Mammalia; order Afrosoricida; family Tenrecidae; genus Nesogale; species Nesogale talazaci. The sequence continues at coordinate 32,675 of PVJH01019487.1, forward strand.
GCTAATACATATATCCTTCTATAGTTCAGTCATGTCAAGTAGTATTGTGACTGCTACCAGAGTTTCAAAACATTCATTTCCCTCCTGGACTCCTTGACATTGTCTCCCTTTAACCTCCCCCCCCCCCACTACTATTATACCTGCCCCATTCCCCTGCTGAAACCCTTATTCCATTTGCAGTCCTATAGGTGCATCAATTCTGGGTTGTTGTTCTTAATCATTTTCTTAGTTCTCTTTTTTGTTTTTGTTTTCAGGGCATCACTGCCCTCTGGTGGTCGTGGGAGCTACCCAGTCTTGCTCCTGGAGAGCTGCCGCTGGACTTGAACCACCAAGCCCGTGGGCTGCAGTCCCGCACTCAACCACTTATGCCACTGGGGCTCAGCCCGTTCTTAATCATTTTATTGGGGGCTCACACACCTCTTATCACAATCCATCCATCCATCCATTGTATGTCAAGCACACTTGTACACTTGTTTCTCTCATCATTCTCAAAACATTTGCTTTCTACTTAAGTCCCTTGTGTCAGCTCCTCCTTCCCTGATCCCCCTCCCTCATGAACCCTTGATAATTTATAAATTATTATTATTTTGTTATATCTTACCCTGTCCAATGTCTCTCTTCACCCTCTTCCCTGTTGTCTATACCCCAGGGAGGAGGTTAAATGTAGAACCTTATAATCGGTTCCCCCTTTCTACCCCACCTTCCCTCCACCTTCCTGGTATCGTCACTCTCACCACTGGTCCTGAAGGGATCATCTTTCCTGGATACCCCATGTTTCCTGTTTCTATCTGTACCAGTGCACATCCTCTGGTCTAGCTGGATTTGTAAGGTAAAATTGGGATCATGATAGTGGGGAGGAAGCAGCATTTAAGAACTATAGGAAAGTTGTATGTTTCGTCGTTGTTGCACTGCACCCTGACTGGCTTGAGACCCTTCCGTGAAAGAATGTCCAGTTGCTTACATATGGGTCCCCAATCTACACCCCCCCCTCACAATGATCTGATTTTTTGTTCTTTGATACCTGATTTCCTTAGCACCTTGCGATCACACAGACTGGTGTGCTTCTTCCATGTGGGCTTTGTTGCTTCTGAACTAGATGGTTGCTTGTTTACCTTCAAGTCTCTAAGACCTCAGATGCTATATGTTTTCATAGCTGGGCACCATCAGCTTTCTTCACCACATTTGTTTATGCAGACATTTGTCTTCAGCGATCATATCAGGAAAGTGGGCACACAATAATATGATTTTTTTCTTTGATGCCTGGTAGCTGTTCCCTTTGATCCCTTGTGATTACACAGGCAAAAAAGAAAAACAAAAAAACAATCCCCCAAACAGAAAAATATATAACACAACTTCAAGAGGGTGATCTCCAATGAAATAACACATCTGCGATAAAACCTAATAATATACCCTGCTAATAAGCTTGTAAATATGCACAATTACTGAAAAGTGATATGGTGAGTCCTGAAACAAAGGGCAATAGAAACACTATATGATCCAGAAAATACCATTAGTAGGCATATACCCCTTAGAAAAAAGAAACACCACAACAGGTGTATGCTCCCCCATTGTCATCGCTGCACAGTTCAACAGCAAGGAGTTGGAAACTGCCTAAATTCCCCATCAGTAGAAGATCGGATGAAAAACTGGTGTATATACACACAATGAATATTACATATTCCTAAAAATCAGAAATGAAGCCTCTCGTGACAAGGAGGAATCTGAAAAACATTATGTTGTAAAGTTGGTCAGTCATAAAAGGACAAATACTGTCTGAGTCCATGGCTGTAGATACAGGCAACTGGACAGACAAAAGCTCAAGCTTATAGGACATAAAGTCTTTGGCCCAGGCTGGCCAGACAGGGTGGCAGAGAGCCTGAGTGATGCCAGTGAAACAAACACCTTCCGTTCTAGGTATATATCTTGAAGGTCACTTTGGCAGAGGGTTTTGCATGCCCGCTGGGATCAAATTGTCAAGGGAGAGAGAAAGAGGGAATGTTGAACACTTATGGGCTACCATGGAAAGTTATGCCAGGCTTCCCCCTGTGCAGGTAGACTTCCCTATCAGAGGGATGAGGTTGCTGATAGGAAAGTCAAGTCAGGAGAGGAGGAAGGGAGCACGTACTTTGGACATATTATCAGGCAAAACCAGTGTCTGGAGAAGGACCTTCTGCTTGGTAAAGTGGAAGAGCTGTGAAAAAGAGGCAGGTGGAGTGACACAGTGTCTGCAACAATGGGCCTAATCCTAAGAACAATTGTGAGACTGGTGCAGGATGGGGCTGCATTTTGTTCTGCTGTGCATAATGTCCTGTGAGGTGGAACTGACTCCATGGCACATAACAACATGATTTTGTAGCACTCCTTTTTGACTTACTCTGGCACATATTTTACGTGTCAGGAGTTGTTCTGAGTAAGGCATTGCTGGAAGCACTGTACACACATAGAATGACCTTGCCATCAATACGAACTGAATAGGGGAGATGCCTAAGATCGCAACAGTGTTCAGTCTTCAAATCAAAGCTGGCTGGCACCAGAGACGTACTCTTAACCGGGGTTCCCTCGATAACCACAGCTACCCTGAATAGCAAAGTCATTCCAATATTCAATGTTCCAATCTTTATCATTCAGACTAGAATTTACAATCCATTGATGACATGGGTGTGCCTATTCTTTTCTGCTTGAACATTGGTCAGTTTTAAGTTAGCACTTTATTCAGATATTTGTTGAATGTCTGTTTCTTTCTCTGTCTCTTTCTCTCTTTTGAGAGCAGAAACCATTTCAGTTTTGTTCACTGTCACTTGACCAGTGTCCTGCACAAAGTAGGCGCTCAGAAAATAGAATGGATGCATGGATCAAAGGTAACTGATAAAGAGCAATGTCTCCATCTTGTGGCATTTTAGAATATTGTCATTTACTCTGTGTTTTCATGATAATCATGGTATTCAGGTTCAGTCTGACCCCATGTGTGTCAGGATGGGCAAAACTTCACTCCATAGAGTTTTCACGGACTCTTTTTACCAGGCCTTTCTTCTTCGGTGCCTCTGTGTACCCTCAAACCCTTGTCCTTCCAATTAGAGGTGAGAGCGTTAACTGACTACCCCTAGTAGAACATAAACAACCCTGTGGCTGTTGAATTAGTTTGGACTGAAGGTAGGTACTTTGAAGCAAGGTGGCGTCATGAGTGTTAAATAGAACAACTCTTCACAGGATTGTCTTTCTTTTTTTTGTTGTTGTTTAAAAATTTTTTTTTGTAGTCTCTTCGAAAATGCATTATCAAATTTATTTTCATTTGGTTATGAAAAAGAGAGGAAATCTGTGATTTATTGTGAATACCTTCAAGTTGTTGGCCTCCTTTCAGAAGTTTGCATATGACCTTTAACTTTCTATGAGCCAATTGCTCCCCATCTGGTGACCTTCCTTCTCTTCCTCCTCCTCTGTACTGCTATTCTATCATTGTCATTGAGCTCTTCTCTTCCTCAATTTCTTCTTCCTCTTCAGTCTCAAGCGCGTCCTCTTGTTCTTCCTCCTCTAACTCTCCAGTTACATCTGCCACAGTTACAAACACATTTTCTTCTTTTCTTCCACACCTTTATATTTTGCTATGGCTTCCAGTGCTTGATGCCTGAGAACAGACAGAGTCTTCAGTGGTTTAGCAATCAATAAACCTGACTAGTGTTCACTCAGCAACAGTGAAAAGCTCTCATAGGATTTCCTTGGATTTTTTTAAAAAGAATCATTTTATTGGGGGCTCATACAGCTCTTATCACAATCTATACATCCATCGTGTCAAGAACATTTGTATGTGTGTTGCCATCATCACTTTCAAAACATTGTCTTTCTACTTGAGCCCTTGGCATGAGCTCACTTCCCCCTCCCCACTCCCTCGATGATAATTTATAGAATTATAAATTTGTCAAATCTCCGTAGGATTTTCAATGGCTGTACTCATAAGGAAGAGTCCCGATGGCATAGTCGCTAAGCACCCAATTGTTAGTCAGACACTCAGTGAGAATACGACATGGCGCCCAGCTTCTCTCAAGAAGGTGGTTGTTAGAGGCCGTGGCATTGGTTCCAACATATAGCCACCCTCTCTTCAACAGAACAAAGCATTCCCTTATCCTGCACCAGCCTCATCATTGTGTTCTTCTTTGAGCCCATGGTCGCAGCTGCTTTTTCAGTCCATCTCCTTGACAATCGACCTCTCCTCTGATGACTCTCTAACTTACCAAGTCTCCATGACTGTTCTTAATAATGTGTACGGAGTATGTGAGATACAGCCTCGCCATTCTTGCTCCTAAAGAGAATCCTTGGTGTGCTTCCTCTCGGATAGACTGTTTTTGTTTTTTTTTACTTTTGGTACTCCGTGGTACTTTCAATATTTTTCACCAGCACTATAATTCAAATGCATTGGTTCTTCTTCACTCTCCTTATTCAATGTCCAACTTTCACCTGCATATGAGGCAATTGAAAATACCACGGATTGAGTCAGGCACCGCTTAGTCCTCAAGGTAACATCACTGCTTTCTCACACGTTAAAGAGATCTTCTGCAACTCATTCTTTGATCTCTTGACTGCTACTTCCATGAGCATTGACTGTGGATCCCAGCAAGATGGAATTCTTGGCAACGCAATCTTTTCTGTTTATCATGATGCCACCTATTGGTCGACGTCTGCGGATTTTTGTTTTCTTTACACTGAGTTTTAATTCATACCAAGGGCTTCAATCTTTGTTTTTCACCAGCAACTGCTTCAAATTTTCACTTTCTTCTAACAATAAGCTTTCTGTAAAGGTTATAGTCTTAAGTACTCGTGGAACAATTCTACTATTTCCTATTGCGTAGTTAAGAGTAGGAATCGACATCATGGATTTATTTTGAGGTGTGACAGGTAGGTTTATTGTGCCAACCTGGACAATGGACACATGTGGGATTAATTGCAGTGCAGAGAGATAAATGACTTGGTGAGGCTCACCTTTCTTGTCTCTTGCTCCTTGATGATCAGACCAGATGCAGCTGCCTTAGCTGGTTCTCTGCTTCAACTTGCAAGTTACACTACCTGTGGGACATCTAACCCATGGACTGTGTCACTGTAGTTTGAGGTTCCTTCAAGACCACGCTACTTTGCCATGCTACTGAAGTATACATCGCTTGAGCTGGGGACTGTCAGACCCTGTCATCTGGCTGACTGTTGATGATCTGCCTTGCTGTTTGCTGTCTGTGGTTAGATTGCCTGAATTGCTCTACAGAGGACTCAGCTGTCTGTTTCCTTGACTTGTACCCAGTGGCCCTCAAGACTTAAAGAACTGCCATGTATTAGCTGTCTCACGGAAGTGAGTTGAACTGGGTCATTTGTATTGCTCTATAAACTATTTAGCTGCTTATTTCTTATGTTGTATATATCGCTATATAAATATATATATAAAATCATAAGTGTCCTGGTTTTGTTTCTCTAGGAAACCCTAACATAAGGTTAATCTGATAGACTAACCTTTTCTTTTGCGAGACTTTTCTTCCAATAGCTTTTTCCTTCATGGAACTTTGAGGTGGATTCAATCTACCAACCATTTGTTTAGCAGTGGAACACAAATCATTTGTGTTACCCAGGACCCTCTTTTTTTAAAAAATTAAAAGATCATTTTACTGGGGACTCTTACAGCTCTTATAACAATCCATACATCAATTGTATGCAGCACTTTTGTACATATGTTGCCATCATATTTTTTAAACATTTACTTTCTATTTGAGCTCTTAGTACCAGCTCTTCTTTTTTCCCTACCTCCCACCCTTTCACCCTTGTGACCCCTTGATAAATTATAAATTATTAATAATTTCATATTTTACACTGGCCATTTTCTCCCTCCCACCACAGTTTCTATTGATTGTTTCCCTGGGGGCGTGGTGTGGTTATGTCTCAATCACTGCAATTGGCTGCTCTTTCCTTCCCTCCTCTCTCCACCATCCTCCTACCCTTCTGGTATCCCTATTCCGATTCCTGTTCCTGAATTCCCTGTATTGTAAGTTCTTACCTGTACCTGTGCACTTGCTCCAGTTTAGCCCACAGTGAAAGGCAGGACTGGGGTCAGGATAGTGGGGGTTGAGAAAGCCTCAAGGACCCAGAGGAATATAATATGTTTCATTGGTGCTATACTGAGCTCTGGTTGACTCATCCTTTCCCTGTGACCCTTCTGTGAAGGGATAAAGGACCCTCCTTTTATGTTTGTTTGTTGGTTTGTTTACTACCCAGGGACTTTATTTTATTCATCAGGTAGGTTATTTCTCAGCTTTACATGAGTCTTTTTCATTGGACTGACCTTTTTGAGATTTTTCATGTTATAAGATAGCACAGCTTCTTCAGGATAGGTCTTTCACCTATTTGACTTGCTTGTTGAAATCAATGTGCAACTAAATAATTAATAGCCACCACTTTCCCCCTCCACAACTTGTTTGTAATTTTGATGTACTGTGTGATGTACTGTGTGATGTACTGTGATGTGACTTGTGTCTTGCTGTGATGTGTTGGAAGGTATGTGACTGGTATTACAAACCCCAGCAGGGTCACCCACATTGAGCAAGTTTCGTCAGGACATCCAGACTAAGAACGGACAGTGAAGAAGGAGTAGGCTGTCCACGTCTAAAGAATTAGCCACTGAAAACCTCACGAAAGAATTGCAACATTTTCAGATATTGAAAATCTCATGAAAAGGAGCAGAACTTGTCAGCGATAGTGCCAGAAGATGAGCTCCTCAGGTAGGAAGGCACTTAAAAATGACTGAGCAAGAGCTTCCTTCTCAGAGTAGAGTCAACCTCAATGACATGTATGGATAAAAGCCTGGAAAGCCTGTGGCACCTTCATCTGATGACTCAAAATGAGTAGAAACAGCTGCACACACCAATTGATAATCACAACTTGGAACGCACAAAGTATGAATCAATGAAAATTGGAAGTTGTAAAAAATGAAATGGAATGCCTAAAAGTCAGCATTCTCGGCACTGGTGAGCTATAATAGAATGATATAGTGGCCCATTTGGATCATAAAATTTTATGCTTTACTATGCTGGGGATGAAACAGTCCAGAGACATGGCTTTGAGTTCATCTCCAAATGGACATTTCAAGATCTTTCCTGAAGAAAAATGTTGCCTGTGATAGGATTCTATCATTCTTTCAATTTACATTCAAGGAAACCCATGGTCAGAAAGGATCTTGCTAAAATCATCATGATATACAATGCTATCTGTAATTGGATTATATTCAACAGTCTTCTAGAAAAATCCAATCAATACAACTAATATTCAACATTTATGCACCACCAACAAAAGCTAGTGATAAATAAATCGAATTCTACCAATGTCTTCAGTCTGAAATTGATCAAACATGAAATCAAGATGTGTCAATAATTATTGGCTATTGGAATGCAAAAGTTGGAAATAAAAAGGAAGATGCGGTAGCTTCATCAGCTTGCTTCCCTACAAGCTGTTGAACCTGTCCGCTTGTTTCCAATAAAGCCTGCTTCAATCTTTAATTCGGACTCTTCCTTTATTTTGCCCATAAAATTCCTAATATTCTTGGTGCCGAAACCCGGGAGAGGAGTGTGGCTCCCCCATTTGTTTGGGGTCCTGAGCTCCCTTCTCTCCCTCCAATTTCTAGCGTAGGCTCCCAGCACCACAGGACACTCTAATCCAGCTCTGAAGTGCCATAACCTGACTCCTTTGGTAAGTGCTTCTCAACTTCCCATGGTTTCAATTTGCAGAGTTCCATCCGAGGTCTCCCATCCAAGACACGGCCCTGCGGGGATCGCCTCCCCATTGCTGACTCCTGGAGTCTTTGGAGGAAGGATCAGGTTGAGACGTCTGCTAGGTCCTTCTCTCCCCCTTCTCTGTCATTTTCAGAATGCTCTAACCGAAGACACCAGGTTAGTTCCTATCCATTCCCAAAACTCTCCAAACTGAAACCAAACTTTTCGCATTTGCCATAGGAACTTCTGAGTCTAAGATTGACCCTTGCACTCCCCTAGGCTGCCTACTGAAAAACTTTACAAAATTGGGATATTCTCAGACCCTAAGAAAGAAAAGGCTTGTTTTTCTTTCCCACACTGCCTGGCCTCAGTATTAGCCAGACAACCAGTCACACTGGCCCCCAACTGGTACTTTCAATTTCGCCATTCTCCAAGATCTCGACAATTTATGCCAGAGCACTGGAAAAAGTTTGAGGTCCCCTATGTGCAGGCTTTTTGGGACTTGCGTTCCCCTCTTATTGCTCCACCCCACAAATCCTTCTAGCTCAGTCCTCTCAGCCTAAACTTTCTCTGGTTCCCTCTGCCGATGAGGACCCGCCCAAACTCTTCAGTGCGCCTCCTCTACTCCCTCCCCATCCTCTGCCGCCCTCTGCTCCTACCCCCCAGCCCGCTCCCCAAACCCTTGATCCTTCTCCACTCCTTTCCCTCTCCTCTCACATGCGCTCCCGTCATTCAGCAGCCGAGCCCCCACCAACTACCCTTTTTCCCCTTTGAGAGGTAGCAGGCACCGAGAGTCTCGTCCGAATCCATGTACCCTTCTCTTTCCAAGAACTTTCCCAAATCGAAGCACGCCTCGGGTCCTTTTCCGTCGACCCCTCCCATTATATTAATGAATTCCAGTATTTAACCCAGACCTACGACTTAACCTGGCATGACATCCAAGTCATCCTAGCCTCCACCCTAACCCCTGAAGGTTGTTAACTGTGATAAGTTTAGGGAAGTTACTCAGTGGGTGGACGGAAATCCAGCCCTCTTCCTTAACAGATTTCAGGAAGCCCTAGTCTGCCATACCCATCTGGACCCCAGGTCCAGAAATGGCACCACAGTTTCGGCATCCCATTTCACTTCCCAATCAGCATCCGACATCAGAAAAAAGTTTAAAAAGGCTGAGGATGCCCCCAAACCCCCATCCAAGACCTGGTAAAAATGGCGTGTAAGGTCTTCAACGCCAGAGAGGAGACGGTCAAAAGGACTCATCAGGCCAGACTTTAGCAGAAGGTTAGTCTCCAAACCCAAGCCCTGGTAGACGCCCTAAGGCCAGCAGGTAATCTGACTCTACACCGTCCCTCTAAAGGAGGGCAACAAACACCACCAGGTGCCTGCTTCAAATGCAGAAAAGACGGCTACTGGGCCAACTCCTGCCCAAACCCCAGACCTCCAACCCAGCCTTGCCCCCAGTGTAAGCAGCCCAGTCACTGGAAGTCGGACTGCCCGGCTTTGGGCCCGCCCTCGCATCTCCATGCAGAGGAGCTGAGCCCCGGGATCTTCCAGCACTTGAGCTTCTGGGGTTAGCAGACGACTGAAGTGGCCCTGGCTCCTTACCGAGCCCAGGGTTGTGCTCCAGGTAGCGGGTAAGTCCATTTCTTTTTGGACTACCTTCTCCGTCCTGCTCGCTCACTCGGGCCCTACTTCTCCTTCCCAGGTCTCAGTCATGGGAATAGATGGGTCTCCCTCCAACCCCCAGCAAACTAAACGCTTTTTTTGCCAGTTCAACCAACTCCCTTTCTCCCACTCCTTTTTAATTATCCCTTCCTGAAACGTCCCACTCCTGGGGCGAGACATACTTTCTAAACTTAACGCAATCCTTACTTTTTCCAACCCCGTTCCATCTCCATTAATTGCCCTTTTAAGTTGCGATAGCTCCACTGCACCAACCCCCCTCCTCTATCTACAGCCTACTGCCTGACTTATTCCCCGAAGTTTGGAACACTGACAACCCCTCCCTTGCATCCAATCACCCTCCAGTTTTAATTAAGCTAAAACACCCCAACAATTACCCTAACCATCCCCAGTTTCCAATCTCCCAAACCCCTTCACAACCCCTGGTATCTTCAGATGGATTTTTCTTCTGGTGCAATCACACCCTTTGTAAATTCCTAAACATTACGACTACTTCCACCCTCTTATGCCTCCCAGGTACCCTGGTTCCACATCTTAGAGTATGCACCCCAGCAGAATTCCAACACAAATAATCCCAAG